>PVIU01005427.1:0-113630 GCA_004026605.1 Ondatra zibethicus | reverse complement strand
CATAGAGTCCTTGAGTGATCCAGAATTGTCTTAAAGTTTTACACTGACAAGCAAGATTAGCTGTCACTCATGCCTACCTGATGTTTCCACTACCATGTAGCCCTGGTTGGCCTGATAATTCACTGCATAGACCAGGCTGGCCTGGAACTCACAGAGATCCTCCTGTCTCTGCCTCCCGAGTGCTGGGATTAAAGGCGTGCGTCACCTTTAGCTATAGCAGTTGAGCTGGCCAGCATGAATGTGGGAACTGGAGTCCTCTGGAAGAGCAAGACATGCTCTTTACCCCCTCACAATCTCTCCAGTCTCTGGCTTCCTAGTTTGTTCAAAAACGCTTATATACTTGCTACTATTTGGCCTTTTCTTCCTCCTGGATCTGTTTCTCCTCCACCTCCCCTGTTTACTGTGACCTCGCCCTAGTTTTGAGACTCTGAGCAATACACTCATAGAGACTGGCGCTGCTAAGGGGCACTTTATGGCTGGAGCGATGGCTCAGCTGGGGTGGGGGGGTCACTTGCAACCAAGCCTGATGACCTGGGTTTGATCCCCAGGCCCCATGTGGTGGAAGGGAAGGATCAACTCTGGCAAATTAACTATCAGAAGAAATTCCTTTTTCCAAATTCTGACAGACAAAAGCCAGGATTTGCCTTGGGAAGCTGATCCCCACTTCCCTGTCTCATGGAAAAGGGACATACGGCTCTTCCATTAACACGTGACTGTCAACACATCTGATCCAGGCTAACCTCCAAGCCCCCACCCAGCTAACAGGCTCCCTTCCTCCCAGGTTCTCACTCCCTTAGAACCCAGAAGAACCCCCCCCCTTCACTTCTCCCAGCTTCCCCTGGGGCAGACAACCTTGTCAGTTTGGAATAAACTTTTTCCTTTTCACTCAGGAAGCAGCTATTTCTGTATCAGTTTCTTTACTGTGCCCTTCACATTCATTGACTTCTGACCTCCAGCTGTTCATCATATCCACACTCAAATCAAACAAAGATAAAATGCAATATAGATTTAATTGATTTTTTTTCTGAAGAAGCACTTTCACCCTCCCCAGCAGGCTGGATACCGCAGGGGGATTACCATAGGAGGTGGCACACGCCTTTAATCCCAGCACTCGGGAGACAGAGGCAGGCAGATCTCTGTGAGTTAGAGGCCAGCCTGGTCTACAGAGCAAGTTTCAGGACAGACACCAAAGTTACAGAGAAACCCTGTCTCAACCCCTGGGCCCCCCCCCAAAGCCTTATCATTGGGTTGGATGGACCTGTGATTAGCTCAACCAGAAAAACACAGGGTAGTACTGATCCCTCGGTCTCCTGACCCCTCTCATGGAATGGGAAGAGCAGAGCTTGGATAAAGGCTGCTATCAGTGGCAGACACCTAACCAAGCCTAGACTCTCTCTTGCTAGCTTAGAGAGAAAGGCTGTCAAGGCTCAGGGGTCAAAAGAGACAGAGATTCATAAGAGGAAATGGGAGAGAGAGAGAGAAAAGACATTTGTTACCTCAGACGGTTTTAGGTTTCATAGTGATGTTATTTTAATTAAGATGTATTTGAGGGAAATGCAAAAATCAAAAAAATACCCTGGCTTTACATTTCCCTCCACGGAAAAGAGTCAGCACTGCCAAGCTTGGTTTGAGTTCTCCATTGTGTGCTAATGGGCGTGCACCCACCCTTTGACTGCGCCCACGCGCACTTGGCCAAGCCCACCTAGACCTGGGCAGTCAGCTGAGGAGACGACGGCAGCCTCTCACTGCGGTATCACCAACGAAAGGGTATCTAAGGAAGAGATGGTGGAAATCGCTCATTTAGAATAAAACAATTTGAACTGGAAAAGCGGGCATCGCAGCGTCTCAGGCACTTCCCTCACAAGCTTCACGACTGGGCTCGCAGAGCCCACATGGTGGAGGGAAGGAACAGATGCCTGAGGGTTGTACCAAGGCATGCATAGGTGCCTGAAACACACACACACACACACACACACACACGTATGAAAGTATGTACACAAGAGCACACACATGCACACTATAATACACACACACTACATACACTCATAATCACATATGACATACACTATATATACACATGCTCATGAATACTCACACACTATATACACACACACTTCATTCATACACACTATACATACATACACTCATACATACATACATACACACTCAGGAACACTCAAGCACTTCATTCATACACACTACATATCCATACACACACACACACGACATACACATACTATATACACAAACACACAGTCAAGTACACACACACGGTGCATACATACATTGAAAAGAAGTTTTAGAGGACTGGAAAGATGACTCAGTGGTTAATAGCACTGACTGCTCTTCCAAAGGACCAGGGTTCAACTCCCAGCACCCACATGGCAGCTCACAACTATCTGTAACTCCAGTTCCAGGGGACCTGACACCCTCATACAAATATACATGAAGGCAAAACACCAATGCACATAAAATAAAAATAAATTATTAAAAAAGAAAAGCAGTTTTAGAATATATCAAATTTGGAAACAGATGCTAAAGAACAGCAAAAAAAATAATAAAAAAGTAAAGGTTGGTGTCAGCTTCCCTAAGAAACTGGCTTTTCTATCTCTTCTTTCACTTCAGTAAGCTCAAAAACTGTGTGAGGTTGGCCAGAAAGAAAGACAAAGGGCCAGAGACCCAGTGACAGAGCAGCCTTTGGGTGGGAAAGGACTAGAAGAAATGCTTGTGTTTGCTTACAGGAGAGGAGTCGTGGGGGAACTTTTTCCTTTAGCCAGGAGGGCAGTTTCTGAGACGGGTTTCTTAGTGTAGCCCTGGCTGTCCCGGAACTAGCTAAGTAGATCAGGCTGGGCTGCCTGTCTCTGCCGTAGCAATGGGGAGACCTGGAGGAAGGGGAACCCCATTGTCATGACAGCATGGTCAAAGGAGGAACACAGGGGCCACAGAATCTTAGTGTGGAAATACCACAGAAGGACTCAAAAAAAAGAAAAATCCGGAGATTTCCAGGCGGCTTGCCCTCAGATTCCATTCAGAAATTAACCCAGAGCCGGCTTTGTGCGCACCCCTGTCATTCCTGCACTGCAGGGAGGTGGGGGGGGCATGATGGCAGGAAGACCCTTTGCTCAAGGTTAGCCTGGAGCAGCGATCTCAGCCTGCGGATTGCCGCCCCTTTGGGAGTCGCATATTAGATCCTGCATATCAGATATTTACATTGCAATTCATAACAGTAGCAAAATTACAGTTATGAAGTAGCAACGAAAACAATTTTGTGGTTAGGGATCACCACCACATGAGGAACTGTATTAAAGGGGTCTCAGCATTAGGAAGGTTGGGAATCACTGGCCTAGAATTCAGTTTGAGGCCAACATGCCCAACATGAGAGATCCTATTTCTTTCAGACACAGGGTTTCACTAAGTAGTCCTGCCCGGCCTGGAACTCTCTATGTGGACCAAGCCGGCAGATCTACCTGCCTCTGCCTCCAGAGCTCTGGAATTCTAGAGGCTTTTTTCCCCTATTAAATTAAATTTATTTTTATTTATGTTTATTTTATTAAGTTTTGTTTTTAAAATAAATTAATTTATCCTATTTAATTTTTTAAAAATTTAGGATGATCTCATATGGCCCAGTTTGGTCTCAGACTCGCTATGTAGTTCAAAATGGCTTGAATTTCTGATACTCCTGCCTGCGTCCCCACAGCGCTGAGATAACGGGTTTACATAGAACACTAGGTGTCTGAGTCAGGCCCTGCGGTTTATTCCACAGCAGTCTCCCAGCCCGGGTTTCCTTTCGCCCCCCCGTCCCCGCCCCCCCCCCTTTTTTTCAATTTTTGGTTGAGACAAGGTCTCTCTTTAGCATAGACCCGGGGCTGGGCCTCAGACTCACAACGGTCCTAGCCGCTCCTTTTTGAGTGCTAGAATTTTAGACCTGCCCCCCGGAGCTGGGGAGGGTTCACTGCGCCTGCGCAGAGGTTTTTCCTGCCAGAATTCCTTTGCCTTCATTAGCCAGCACCGGTTCTGACGGACGTGTCCTGATCCAGCGCAGCTAGGTGGGATCCCGGAGTCTCGACCCCTCGCCGTCCGTGTAGACCAAGGAGGAGCTGAATCGGCTCCCGAACTCCATGAATCGCCACACCCCTCTCGCCGGGTCGTCACGGCTGCTACTACCGGGCCTGCTGCTGCTGCTGCTGCCGGACCGCGCGAAAGCCGGTGAGTAACCCGCCGGCCTGCTCGCTCCCGGGCCCCTGTGCACCTGGGGGCCCCCGCTCCCCGCCAGGCCATCTGATCCCTTCTTCGCCGCCCAGAGTTCAAGGTCTGGATTCAGGGGTACAGATTCCAGAAAGTTTGGGCGTGATGTCTTACACTGGCCACCCTAGGACCTGGGAGGATGAAGCAGGAGGATTGCCCAGAGTTCCAAGCTAGCCTAGGCTCCAACTTAAGGCCCCCCCGATCTCCCTTCCCACCCCCAACACAAGCTCTGACTCTCACCCAGCCGTACAACCTTCACTTGCGGCCGCACCCTATGCATGAGGAATGTGTGGAGTGAAGGCTCCCCGCAGCCCCGCGACTTTCATTCAATTTTTTAGTTATGTTGGAGACTGAAACCAGCCCCTCACTCGGAGATTCTGGTGAAGGGCTCTACCCCTGAGCACGTCTGGGTGCTGTGGTTAGAACCTTGGTCCCCACACATCGCAAACTGGAGCTCAGCTCTGGACGAAGCGATACTCCTTGAAGGACCTGCCCCATTCTTTCGGAGGGTGGAGGGTGGAGGGTGACCGGGCAGTTCGCACAGCCCTGAGTGAGGCAACATCCTGAAGGCAGCAGTATTAGTCAGAGATATTAGTCAGGAGGCGGTGGTTCACGCGCTTAATCCCAGCATAGCCAGGGCTCCTTTGAAACCGTGTGCTGAAAAGAGAAAGAAAAAGAAAAGGAAAAATAGAAAGACTTTTGTATAGGTCCACCTCGGTTTTGTTTTTGTGTTTTCGAGACAAGGTTTCTTTGTGTAGCCTTCGCTGTCCTGGAACTCAATCTGTAGACCAGGCTGGCCTCTCGTATTCACAGAGATCTATCAGCCTCTGTCTCCCGCGTGCTGGGATTAAAGGTGTGCGCCTCTCAGCAAGGTCCACTGCTTAAGGGTTTAAACCTTTGCACGGGTGGACCATTGGTGTTCGCTTACATCTAAATTAGAGAGTCCATTTTCTAGATGCAGAAATTGGTGCCGCAAGAGGAGCCCACAGCTCGTCATGGCAGTGCTTGAATTCCCAGAATTTAACTCTGAAGTCATTATCCTTGTCGCCCAGAGTGTCTGATACTGTTTTCAACTAATGTTGAGGGGCCAACTGTGTGTTGGGCTAACGACAGAAAGAGTCTCACAGAGAGCCTACTGGAATGAATATGAATCCACTTTGTCATCTTATGCCTGTGTGATACCCTAACAAAACCTTCTGTGCCTCCATTTCCCCATTCATAAGTGGCGCCTCTCGCCCAGGGTGGTGATATACACTCCCAGCATTTAGGAGGCAGGGGTAGAGGTGAGCAGGTCTCTGAGTTCCAGGCCAGCCTGGCCATATAGACTGAGATGCTCTCTCAAATAATAATAATAATTATTATTATTATAAATAATAATGTAAACTAAGTAGCTGGAGAGATGACTCTGCTGTTAAGAGCACTAGCTGGTCTCGCAGAGGACCTGGGTTCAGTTCTCAGCTCTCACATGGAAACACACAGCCCTCTGTAACACAAGTTTGGGGAGGGAAATCTGCTGACCCCTTCTGGCTTCCATGGGCACTGCACACATGTGGTGCACATGCATACATGCTAGTAAATTAACATACAAATAAATCTTTAATGAATTGAACTATAATAAGGCCTCTGGTTTTACAGCTTCCAGTGTAGCTGTGCAGGTGCTCACTAATGTGACTGGCTTCTTGAATGAGTCTACCACCTTGTTATGTTATCTGATGGTCACTGAGAATGTGACAGTCACCCAAGTAACCTGGATGAAGAAGAACCCAGATGGCTCCCGCTCTACCGTGGCTGTCTTCCACCCCACCAAGGGACCCAGCATCACAGACCCAGAAAGGGTGACGTTCTGGGCCACCAAGCTGGACGGGTATCCTTGGAACGCATCTCTGGCCATTTCCCACGTGCGTCTCGAAGATGAAGGCAGCTATGAATGTCAATTTGCCACATTCCCCACAGGCAGCAGGAGCAACAATGTCCATCTGTGGGTGCTTGGTAAGTGTTAGGGTGAGGAGAAGAAACCCTGGGGCCAGAGGAGCAGGGAGCTAGCCAAAAGCGAGAAGGCTTGGGTGACACCCTTGGGACATGACATATCCTCTAAGTCAAAAGATCCAGGCAGGATCCACGTAGCCCAGGCTATCCTGTATTTAAGGATGACCTTGACCTCCTGACCTTCCAGTCTCTGCTCCTGAGTGCTGGGGTTACAGGCATTGCACCCCAGTCCCCCAAACCCTTGTTAAGATGTGTTCTCAATATGTAGCCCTGGCTGACTTGAAGCTTGCTATTAGGTAGACCAGGCTGGCCTCAAACTCACAGAGATTCTTCTGCCTCTGCCTCCTCAGTGCTGGGATTAAAGGTGTGCGCCACACCACCCAGATGAGCATTTCTTTTTAATGTATTTAAATGTACCAGGCTTTTTCTTTTTGGGCCACCAACCAGCTCCTAAATCATGACACAGAAACCTAGTAGTGTTGAGTGCTCAGTCTAGCTTAGGCTCATTTCTGGCTAGCTCTTTTAATTTAAATTAGCCTGTTTCTCTTTATATAAGTTTTGCCTCGGGGCTTTTTACTTTTCTTTCCTTCTGTATATCTTACTTTCTTGCTTCTCATGTCTGTCTGTTTGGCAACTGCCTGGCTTCTTGCCCCGGATATGTCCCTCATTTTCTCCTCCTTTTCTTTCTTTTCTCGAGCCTAGATTCTCCTATTTATTCTCTTCCCACCAGCCCCACCTATCCTTCTCCTGCATAGGTATTGGCCATTCAGCTTTTTATTAGGCCAATCAGATGCCTTAGACAGGCAAGGTGAAACAAATGCAACACATCTTTACATAATTAAACACACATCCTTACATCATTAAACAAATGCAGCATAAACAAATGTAACATATCTTTACATAAACATTTCACAACATATATATACATATACACACATATAACATAGGTAGATATATACTATATATATATATATATATAACATACATGAGTGTTTTCCTGCATATATATCTTTGCACTACCTGTGTGCCTAATGTGGAGGAAGCCAGAAGGGGGTGTTGAATCCTTGGTGTTAGTTGTGAGTAGTACCATGTGGGTGCTGGGAATGGAACCCCAATCCTCTGGAAGAGCAGTCAGTGCTCTTAACTGTTGAGGCATCTCTCCAGCTCCCTCCCAGAGATCATTCTGACAGGTTGACCTGCGTATTCCTTTTATTGTTGTTGATTGGTTGGTTGGCTTTTTGAGATGGGGTTTCTCTGTGTAACAAGCTGTCTTAGTTAGGGTTTCTATTGCTGTGAGAGACACCATGACCACGGCAACTCTTATAAAGAAACATTTAATTGGGATGACTCACAGGTTCAGAGGTTCAGTCCATTATCATCACAACAGGGAGTATGGTGACATGCAGGCAGATGTGGTGCTGAAACCAAGAGTGCTTTCAAACCACAACAGCCCTGGCTGTCCTGCAACTCGCTCTGTAGACCAGGCTGGCCTCGAACTCACAGATCCGCCTGCCCCTGCCTCCCAAGCGCTGGGATTAAAGGTGTGCACCACACAGGCCAATGACCTGTATGTTCATTTTATCTCCCTTTGACAGACAGACGTGTCTACATCTATCTGACTCTTCAGGAACAGGGTTGAGGGTTTTTTTTTCATTATATTTTATTTATTTGTGTGCCTATGCATAAGTGTCGTGATGGATGTGAGGCTGTCAGGGAGCCAAGGGCAGGAGTTGTCCTACCACATGGGTCCTGGGGATTGAACTCAGGCTGCCAAGCGTAGCGGCAAGCTCCCTTATCCACCGAACCATCTTGCCAGCACAGAGCTAGGATTTCAAATTGACCAGCCCATACCCTGTAAATTGTCCCTTCAACACCAAGCATAGTGGCAGGAACCTGTATTCCTGCCACCAAGGAGTTTGAAGCTAAAGACTCATGAGCCCAACCAGGGCTACAAAGTGAGATTTTGACTCAAAAAAAAAAAAACAAAAAAAAAAAAAACAAGGTTAAGGGGCTTGCTTCCTCCTGCTACTGAGCAGCCTGTAAAATGATGTGTCTTCAATGGTTCTTGCAGCCCGACCTACAAACACTGCAGAGGCCCTGAAGCCTTCTCCTACCTCGAAGCTGCAGGACTTAGCTAAGTGCATCTCCACTGGTGGTCACCCTCCACCGCAAATTAACTGGCTCTCGGACCTAAATGGAAGCGAAACCCGTGAAACTACGGAGCAAGGGCCCCAGCTGGGCACCTTCACAGTCACCAGCTTCTTTTCCTTGATGCCCTCGAGCCATGCTGATGGCAAGAACATCACCTGCAGGGTGAAGCATGAAAGCTTCCAGGTGCCGGAGCTGCTATCTGTGAACCTTTCTGTACCCTGTGAGTATGTCTGCGCATGCGCACAAGCCCCAAGCTGCGTCCATCTCTCCCGTCTATACTAATTCATCCACCATTTGTTCCCATGCCTTAGACCACCGGCTTGGAGAGCTGTCATTGTCTCTGCTACATGGGCCCGCTTACCTTTTCTAAGACACCCACTGTTTACCCAGTATGGTCCCCTTGCCCCATATTGTCTATGCCTATTTGCCCGTTCACATTCCACTGTCCCAACCATGTAGATTCTGCCTATGTTGACTCTGCCCACAGTTTGACCCTGAGTCCCTGGTCAGTGTTCACATGGTCCTCCAGGGTAGTCTACACCACCTGACGCTGTCTACACTGGCTCGAGTCTCTGGACCCTCTACGTTCTCTACACATGTAGTTAGCTGTGATTTATGGATGGAGCCTCACACTCTGTGCCCAGGGTCACCTCCCTTGCCTAGCCTTGTCGACATCACCACCTGCAGACTTATCGACAGAGAGTCCAACCAGGTTCACCCACACAGAAGTAGCCTCAGGAAACCTTGACTGTTTCAGATTTTCTTGACTAAGGATGTTGAACATTTCCTTAAGTGTCTTTCAGCCATTTTAGATTCCTCTGTTGAGAGTTCTCTGTTTATGTCTGTACTCCATTTTTTTTATTGGATTACATGATTTTTTGGTGTCCAATTTCTTGAGTTCCTTGTATATTTTGGAGATCAGCCCTCTGTCTGATGTGGGGTTGGTGAAGATCTTTTCCCATTCTGTAGGCTGTTGTTTTGTCTTGTTGACCGTGTCCTTTGCTTTGCAGAAGCTTTTCAGTTTCAGGAGGTCCCACTTATTAATTGTTTCTCTCAGTGTCTGTGCTACTGGGGTTCTATTTAGGAAGTGGTTCCCTGTGCCAATGCATTCAAGTGTACTTCCCACTTTCTCTTCTATAAGGTTGAGTGTGGCGGGCTTTATGTTGAGGTCTTTGATCCACTTGGACTTGACTTTTGTGCGTGGTGATAGATATGGCTCTATTTTCATTTTTCTACATGTTGATATCCAGTTATGCCAGCACCACTTGTTAAATATGCTTTCTTTTTTCTATTTGATATTTTTTGCTTCTTTATCAAAGATCGGGTGTTCGAAGATGTGTGGATTGATATCCGGGTCTTCTATTCTATTCCATTGGTCCTCCTGTCTGTTCTTATGCCAGTACCAGGCTGTTTTCAGTACTGTAGCTCTGTAGTATAGTTTGAAGCCAGGGATTGTGATGCCTCCAGAAGTTCTTTTGTTGCCCAGGATTGTTTTGGCTATCCTGGGTTTTTTGCTTTTCCAAATGAAGTTGAGTACCGTTCTTTCAAGGTCTTTGAAGAATTTTGTTGGGATTTTGATGGGTATTGCGTTGAATCTGTAGATTGCTTTCGGTAAGATTGCCATTTTTACTATATTAATTCTGCCTACCTGAAGAAGTATTAAGTCAGCACAAATCAATAACCAAGCCAGCTCAATAGTAACGGGTATTTTTAATGAAAGAAAAAGGGGGAAACTCACGTTACTCACGCCGAAGTCCTATCCATCCGGTGGACACTGCATGGAGAGAGAGAACACCTGTGTTTTCTCGATTTTTTACCTGGGGTCCAAGTGGCCACACCCCAACTTGATGTGATTGGTTAGTGGCTTTTCCCCCAACATCTCCCACTTTTGTCTAAACAAGATCAATCCAAACCCAACATAGCTATATACAATAGGAACAGACACCAAATACAAAATTACAAACAATAAACAATATTAAGCAAGGAATGTATAACAAAAGTTTTAATAAACATTTTATTTTAAGGAGTCTAACTATTGTATTGAAATTAAGTTTGGCTAAACTGTAAAGAGGGTAACTATAACTATTTAATCTTTAACTCCATCAGAGATCTGAGAAGGGAAACAATATTACTTGAGTGGACAGGAAGTGTAACTGGGAAACTATCAAAATGTGCAACAAATGACAGAGACTACTGACTACCTGGGAAATCACCCAAAGTCTCATTTGTAATGTTGAAGTGACTAACTTTGCCTAAGGCCTAAAGTAACTGGCATACCATTTTTAAAGGCAAGAAACTTTTTAAAACTATCTTACCCTGTTTTGGTAGATATGACAGTTTTGTTTTATTTATTTATGGATATTTTGTATATCTGTCAGTGGTTGAGGGATGGGCATTTCTTTGTCCAGAGGCCAGTTTTGTAAAGGAGAAAGGCTCCAGGTGGAGTGTCTCTGGTGTTTAACATTTTTTTGGGAATAGATTGGTGTTGTCAGGAGCGATTGTGTCTCATTGTCGTGAAACTACGAAACTCTAAATTAGATTAAAGGCCATTTTTTACAGTTTTTTGAAGAGGTTGAAGATTATCTATCTATACTGAGTATAATCTCTATGTATCTAAATAACCTGATTAGTCTCATTATAAATATAACAAATATAGATGACTATTGATCTATAATTTTTAATACCTATCTAACTTAAAGACTAAGACAATAAACAACTGTGTAATAAATGAGGACAATGACTTTTAAATAAAAACAATGTATAAGTATCTTAATCGGAGGTAGTAATGTACATTGTAGTATGGTAAATATATATATAAATACATAAACAATGTTTTAAACAGAGGTAGAAGTATACATGTATACAATATTTAATATAATTTAACTTTTTATTAATATACAGAAATCTATACCAATATAATTGTCTAAAAACAATAACTCATAGGAGGGTCCTTCTGTATTTGGGTTGCTTTTATTGGTTAATAAAGAAACTGCCTTGGCCTTTAGATAGGGCAGGACTTAGATAGACAGGAAAAAAGAGAACAGAATACTGGAAAGGGGACAGAGTTAGAGAGAGTCGCCCGCCATGAAGCCTGTCAGGTCACACACGCTGAATCTTTCCTGGTAAGCCACAACTCGTGGTGACACACAGATTATTAGAAATGGGTTAAACAAATGTGTGAGAGTTAACCAATAAGAGGCTAGAGCTAATGGGCCAGACAGTATTTCAATAAATACAGTTTCTGTGTAATTATTTCGGGTACACTCCAGGAGCCGGGTAGAACAAAGGGGAACGCAGCCCGCAGCGCCTCTTACTCCACCTACCCAAGAGCATGGGAGATCTTTCCATTTTCTGGTGTCTTCTTCAGTTTCTTTCTTCAAAGATTTAAAGTTCTTGTCATATAAGTCTTCCACTTGTTTGGTTAGAGTTACTCCGAGATATTTTATGCCATTTGTGGCTATTGTGAAGGGTGTTGATTCTCTGATTTCTTCCTCAGCCCTTTTATCATCTGTGTACAGGAGGGCTAATGATTTGTTTTTTTTAGTTAATCTTGTATCCTGCTACATTGCTGAATGTGTTTATGAGTTGTAGAAGTTCTTTGGTAGAATTTTTGGGATCACTTATGTAAACTATCATATCATCAGCAAACAGTGAGAGTTTGACTTCTTTTCCAATTTGTATCCCCTTGATCTCCTTTGGTGTCTTATTGCTCTAGCTAGGACCTCAAGAACTATATTGAATAGATATGGAGAGAGTGGACAACCTTGTCTTGTTCCTGATTTCAGTGGAATCGCTGGGAGTTTCTCTCCATTTAGTTTTCTGTTGGCTGTTGGCTTGCTGTATATTGCCTTAATTATGTTTAGGTATGTTCCTTGTATCCCTGCTCTCTCCAAGACTTTTATCATGAAGGGATGTTGTATTTTGTCAAATGCTTTTTCGGCATCTAATGAGATGATCGTGTGGTTTTTATTTTTCAGCTTGTTTATATAGTGGATTACGTTGCAGATTTTCTTATGTTGAACCATCCCTGCATCTGTGGGATGAAGCCGACCTGGTCATGGTGGATGATGGTTCTGATGTGTTCTTGGAGTCTATTTGCTAGTATTTTATTTAGTATTTTTGCATCAATGTTTATGAGTGAGATTGGTCTGTAATTCTCTTTCTTAGTATTGTCTTTCTGTGGTTTGGGTATCAGGGTATTGTAGCCTCATAAAAAGTTTGGCAATGTTCCTTCTGTTTCTACTGTGTGGAATAATTTGAGGAGAATTGGTATTAGTTCCTCTTTGAAAGTCTTGTAGAATTCTGAGCTGAAACCATCTGGTCCTGGGCTTTTTTTGGTTGGGAGACTTTTGATGACTGTTTCTATTTCTTTAGCAGTTATAGGTCTGTTTAATTTGCTTATCTGGTCTTGATTTAATTTTGGTAAGTGATATTTATCCAGAAAGTTGTCCATTTCCTTTAAGTTTTCCAATTTTGTGAAGTACAGGTTTTCAAAATATGACCTGATGATCCTCTGTATTTCCTCCTTGCCTGTTGTTATGTCCCCCTTTTCATTTCTGATTTTGTTAATTTGGATATTCTCAGTTTCAGATTTTCTAATGACCGTCTTAGTTCAGCACCTTAGAAGACGCCCAGGGTCTAGCTCAGTTGGTAGACTGCTTCTCTAGTGTGCACAAAGTCTTGGGTTTGAACCCCAGCACCCAGGAAGCAGAGGCCAGAAGTTCAAGGTCATCCTAGGGCTTGATGGAAGCACATTCAAGTCCAGCCTGGGCTACATGAGCCCCTATAAGTCTGGTGTGATGGTGCACACTTAGAATCCCAACACTCAGGAGGCTGAGTTCAGAGCATTCGAATTTGAGTCCAGCCTGGGCTATGATACACTCAGAAACAAACCCAAACTCAGTTAACGCTCATAATGAATTTTTCCATGAGATTGAATTTTTTTAATTATTTGTGTGTGTATGTATGTATTTCTGTGTCTAAGGGAGATAGACTGCGCATGTATGGAAGTCAGCCCCTCACTTCTCACCTTCCACTGTGGAAGAATTGAGGCTTGACATCAGGTCATGGACCTGGTGATAGGCACCCACTGAGCCATCTCGCTGGCCCAAGGTCATCACTTTTATGTGTGAATGATTTCTCAGACAGTCTTGGTGAGACTTTTTACATTTTTCTTGCCAGACTGAATCTTCAGAATTGTGTGTCTTAGACCAGGCATGAAGCCCTGGGAGTCTGTGTGGCTGGTGGTTACCATATTGGACTGTAGGGATTTAGCTACACATGTGCACATGCATGCATGCATGCATACTCTATCTATCTATCTATCTATCTATCTATCTATCTATATCTATCTATCTTCCTAGCTTTACCTTAATATTGCCCCCTAATATCTTTGGCCCTGGTTCCTAGAAATGAGCTATACACCTACTGAATAATTTATCGTCCCATATTCTGTCTCTGATCAGCAGTATCAATGCAAGATCACTTTTCAGGGGATGAGTTGAGTGAGATAGGATTTTCCAATATAAGCCAGGCTGCTCTCGAACTCATGATCTCCTGCCTCAGACTCCCAAGTGCTGCGATTAATACCTGGCTCTTATACAAGGTCTTGAGATATCCTACACACCTTCCTTCCCATCATACCTACCCTGGGCTCTCTCTTCCAGGATTTCTCAGAGCCTTGAATGTGCTCCTGGGTGTTTGGAGTGTCCAAAAAAGTCTTTACGCACAGGGCACCCAGGATGAGCCAGGGGCTGTTCTGGGAAAAACACTTAAATGAAGGATCTGTGGGAAGTCCCCTTTGTGTCCCCCTGACTAACAATGCCCTGGACTAATCCCCAAAGTGCCAAGCTGCCTCCTGCTCAGGAGAAAGCCCTCAGACACTGTCCAGATCTCAGCCTTTGTGTCCATTCTCTCCAGATCCGCCTGAAGTGTCCATCTCTGGCTATGATGGAAACTGGTATGAGGGTCACACTAACGCGGTCCTGTCCTGTGATGCTCGAAGCAAACCAGAGCCCACTGACTATGAATGGAGCACGTGAGTGAGGGGACCTGTGGCTGGCTGTGTGGAAGGAGGGCTGGGCTCAGATGGAGCACTAAGTGAGGGGACCTGGGGCTAGCTGTGTGGAAGGAGGGCTGGGCTCAAACCCCACCAGCTATAGATGGAGCACTGAGTGACGGGGACCTGGGACTGGCTGTGCAGGAGGAGGACTGGGCTCAGAAGCCACAGGTCTGAGAGTGGGGAGACTATAGAAGCAATAAAAATAGAGTTGGGCATGGTGGTGGCGCAAACCTTCAATCCCAGCACTCGGGTGGCGGAGGCCGGTGGATCTCTGTGAGTTTGAGGCCAGCCTGGTCTACCGAATGAGTTCCAGGACAGCCAGGGCTACATAGTGAGACCCTGTCTTGAAAATAAATGAATAGTGGCTGGAGAGATGGCTCAGAGGTAGGAGCATTGGCTGCTCTCCGGGTTCAATTCCCAGCACCACACAGCAGCTCACACCTCCAGTTCCAGGGGATCTGATGCCCTCACACAGACATACATACAGGTAGAAAAACCAATGAACATAAATCATAAATAAATTTTAAGAAATATCAAAACAGGTAGAATCATTCTATATTCCCAGTAAAAATTTCTTCTTCTGACTGGGGATTTTCTGAGGTGAGCTTATCCAGGCCGTGGCCACTAGCTCTCCTGAGATTTTTTTTTAATACCACACCCTTAAGGATTCCCCATCTCTGTGCAGGTTGAAGGTCACAAAGTGCTGGGACAATGACCTAATACTGGCAAGTCCCTGGGTGAGCTCCCACAGAACAGAAGCAAATCAAAGATGTCTGACTTCATCCCCAGACATGGATTCCTGACTGCCCCACCCCGAAGCCTGCCAGTCATTGCAGTGCACAGATGAGGAAGTTAGCCCCAGAGCTGTGAAAGCTCTGAATTGGTTTGGAGGCTGAGTGTGTAAGAAAGGGAAAAGGTGTAGAAGATGGCTTGGGCGGTCGAGAAAGTGCTTGCTGTACAAGCATGAGGACCAGAGACTGATGCCAGCACCCACAAGAGTAAAGACCTCATCTCTGTTTATATTATGCTCACATGAACATCCATGCAGGCTATGCTCACATGAACATCCATGCAGGCTACTCTCATATGAACATACATGCAAGAAAAGGGTGATTTTTCTTCCTTCAGTGGAGGCTGGAATCCAGGGTCATACACACTAGGAAAATATTTTACTACTGAGCCACACCTCACCCTAGCCCCTCACTGGGGGATTCTAGCAAGCTCTCTGCCACCTGCCCAAATGTATAAATAACATTTTATTAGGCTTCTTTTTTAAAAAAAAAATAATTTGGCTCAACCATTTTAGAACTTTCAAACAGTTCCACTAGAAGCAAAAACTATGTGTACAGCCACACTGTCCCAAAACAGCTTCTAATGTGTTTGGTTAGTCACACACAGACACACACACATGCCTGCCCCTGCCCCTGTCTTTTTCTCTGGTTCCCAACAGCTGTAATTTTTCCCCAAGGGGCAATTTCCACACCTTTTCATCCATCTTAAAAATATTGAAAAAAAAAAGCACTTAGTTTCACAACCCTGTTTCCTCCAACATCTTGGTAGAGAAATTTTCAAATATAGAGTCATAGGAATTTTCCAAATGAGTTCTCAAAAAACCCAAAATCCAACCTCAAGGATTCTCCCACTAATATTTCACTTCTCCTAATTTGATGTTTTGGAAAATTATTACATTTATTCATTTATTTTCCTAGGAGTAGGCCCCTCGTATTACAGTGCACATGTGGAGGGCTGAGGGCAACTCATAGGAGTCAGTTCTCTCTCCAACATGTATGTCCTGGGGCTCAGCCTCGGGTCATCAGGCCCCATTTTTGGCTTTTTGAGACAGTCTCTATGCAGACCTCAACATGGCTGGCCTTGAACTTGCTGCAACCCTCCTTCTCCCTGTCCCCAAGGTCTGGAGCTATGGGTGCGGCCCAGAACTTGAAGATCCTTTTACCTCAGCCTCCTGATGTCTAGGATTCCTGGGGTCACCACCAGACCCTGTCCATAGTTTGATGTCATTAGAGTCTTTTCTATATGTGTCATCAATTATTTAACCAGTCCTTAGGGCCAGGTGTGGTGGCGCACGGCACTCTACAGGCAGAGGCAAGTGGGTCTCTATGAGTTCAAGGCCAGCCAGAACTACATGGTGGGAGTCTTTATAAAAATAAAACAAACCAGTCCATATTGTGGGATAAGGTGACTATTTTTATATGTTAACCATGTGGTCATGCCATGGTGGTTGGTGACCAGACCACATTAGCCGGTCTCTGAGTACCCACACTCATTTACCAGTTTCCAGTGGAAGGAACTGACATCAAAGATTTGGCCTCATTAGAACTGGGAACTTGACTGATGGGGAGGGTACCTGCCTAGAATCCCCCAGTGAGGGGCTGGGATGTGGCTCAGTGGTAGAGCCCCTGCCTAGAATCCTCCAGTGTGGAGCTGGGGTGTGGCTCAGTGGTAGAGCCCCTGCCTAGAATCCCCAGTGAGGGGCTGGGGCGTGGCTCAGTGGTAGAGCCCCTGCCTAGAATCCCCCAGTGAGGGGCTGGGGTGTGGCTCAGTGGTAGAGCCCCTGCCTAGAATCCCCCAGTGAGGGGCTGGGGTGTGGCTCAGTGGTAGAGCCCCTACCTAGAATCCCCAGTGAGGGGCTGGGGCGTGGCTCAGTGGTAGAGCCCCTGCCTAGAATCCCCAGTGAGGGGCTGGGGATGTGGCTCAGTGGTAGAGCCCCTGCCTAGAATCCCCAGTGAGGGGCTGGGAGTTTGGCTCCTTGATTAGTGATTATTTAGTATGGGTTCTAGCCTCAATACAAAAGAAAAAAAGGTGGTGGGGGCACAGAGCATAGAGGTGCCTCGGTGCTTGAGTGGCTGAGGCAGGAAGATTTCCCAAACGCCACCGCCGAGGCTGTCAGACCAGATGGGTGGTTGTGCTTCCTCCTTGCTTTGGTAGAAGGTTCAGAACTCCACACTTCCACGCCCTCCCCTCCCTGCTGGGATGTGTTCTCTGTGCTTGGGCCCATCCTTCAACCCTATGCGGTGCCTAAGGTTGGCCAAAGTCCATGCTCTTCATAAGGTTGGCCAAAGTCTAAGCTCTCGGCCTCACCAAGCAAGATAATGTCTGGTATAGATAAAACAAGGGTGGGGATTAGGAAAAGGGGGTCGCTTTGCAGTAGAAACAGTGGGGCGAGACCACAGGAGTGGATCAGGCAGAGCTCTCTGCACCTGGAGGAATGGCATTGTGGGTAGAGAGAACGACATTTGCAAATGCATTTCTGTCCATCAGCTGTTGCTTCTGGAAAGGCCTAAGTGAGGTATTGGTGCGTGGGGCAGGAGGTCCATGTGACTGTGCACAGGGAGGCGAAGGAGAGAGTGCTGAGGGCACTGGTAAAGGAGAGGCGCATCACGTGGAGCCTGGGGTTTGCTCTGCCTGAGGCCTGGGTCTAGGAAGTGGAATTGGGTTCTTGCGCGCCCTCTTGTGGGGAACAGCCACAGGCGAAGAAGAAACCAGAGCCTGGAAGCATAAAGGTGAGACCAGTGCGGGCTTGCAGTCTGTTGGCCTGTATGTGGCTAGTGCTGGTCTGTGTCCCTACCACACTGTGGATGCCCCATCAGCAGAGGCTCACCATCTTGTCTCCTCCAGGACTATGGGTCCTCTGCCCAACAACACTGAGGCCCAGGACAATCGGCTCCTAATCCACGAGGTAAACAAGGCCACTATCAATAACGTGACCTTCGTCTGCATTGTCACCAATGCCCTAGGATCCGGGCAGAACCAAATAACCGTCCATGTTAAAGGTGAGCTCTCCTCAGACCAGGAGGGAAGGGTACAGCAGGATGGCCCCCAGGGATGGGTGCTGGGTGTGCCTGTGGCTGGATGACGGCAGGTCACAGATTTCACCAGCCCCGGCTAGAGCAGGTGTGGGACACCTCTGACCTGAGGACTCAGAAAGACCTCTCCAAGCCTACTGGACATAACTCTACTGGCTACAACTGAGCAAACAAAGACCGAAAGGGGCGGTCCAGTCGCATAGGGATGACTCAGCGGCCAAATGTGCTTGCTGCCAAGCCTGACCTGAGCTCAATCCTTGGCACACTTGGTGGAAGGAGACACCCGACTTCCACAGTTTTCTTCTGCCCTGCACTTATGCCCACCATGGCCAGCACGTGTGCACACATATGCAACGCACACACATAAACAATCGTAATTTTTTATTGGAAAAAAATAATTTGTTGAAAACACAGCTTCAGCTCTGGTTAGATCCAGGTGCTAGACCCATGTCACCCAGGAATCCTCTTTATGTCTCTCTTTTTTAAGATTTATTTTATTTATTATGAATACAGTGTTCTGCCTACATGGCACAAGATCAGATCTCATTACAGATGGTTGTGAGCCACCACGTGGTTGCTGGGAATAAACTCATGACCTCTGGAAGAGCAGACAATGTTCTTAACCTCTGAGCCATCTCTCCAGCCCCCTCTAATCTCTGGCGCCAGGTATGGGGCTGCACACCTATAATCTCAGTACTCAGAAGACTGAAGCAGTGATAAAGACAGTTTGAGACCAGCCTGGGATATGGCATGAGACCTTGTCTCACGTAATAAAAGGAATTTAAAAAAAAAAAAAAAAAAAGGTCAGCCCATATTGCCTAACTCTGTCTTCCTTATGCTGGGTTAATTATCAGGCAGGGTCTTCCCCTGGGCAATCAAGATGGGTTTTCAGCAGCTCTGAGACCCCACGCCCCACATTTTAGGAATTTCAGAGGGAGGACACTGCGTTCAATAGCTTTACCCTAAGCCCCAGGCTGGCTCTCCTTGGTCCCGTGTTAGTCCCATCTGACAGCTGAACCAATAAGAGCAGCCAGGAAAAATGGGATGTCCTGACTGACCAGGCTAGACAGGGAAAATGGGATGTCCTGACTGACCAGGCTAGACAGGAGGAATGGGATGCCATGATTGACCAGAGTGAAACAAAAAAAATAAATAAATAATAAAATCCCAGTTGCTTGCATAGCATGCAGGAGGTCCTGGGTTCAAGCTGCAGTACCTCATCTACCTGGTTCACGCCTGGTTGTGGTGCACGCCTGTAATCACAGTGCTTGAAGGGGAGAAATGGGCACATGGGGTTATCCTTGGCTACAGAGCAAGTTTGAGGCCAGCCTATGCTACAGGAACCCCCATCTCAAACAAACATCCCCCTGTAAGAATCGTAAAATGTAGCCAACACCTGGACACTGTAGACCGAGAAAGATGGGGTTCCCCACAGAAAATGGGGGGTTGTTTCAAAGATGCAGGGTTAACTTGAAAGCTGGGTAACTTCTCACCTGCTCGCCCATTTATTTTCCAGAGTCTGTGCCGTCAGACTTAACCAAGGCTGCCATCGGCGTCGGCGTCAGCGTCGGCATCTTTGCAGTTCTCATAGGACTCCTGTGTCTTTATGGTGAGTCTCTTCTTCCTTAGTACATTCCCCCACCCGCTTGCCAGGGCCACTGCAAAGGAGTCCCCGCTATATGCAGTCCCCAGCCCCTCACTGGGGATTCCAGGCAGGGGCTGTACCACTGAGCCACACCCCAGCCCCTCATTTTTCAAAGAGCACACCTTCTCTAAGCACTAGCTCTGAGTGCCGCTGCAGCCTGTGTTGTGTACAGGAAGAGATATGCGGACACTGACCGGCGTTTGCAGCCACAGAGCTGCAGAGTGACCCATCAGCATCAGTCATAGAAGGCCCTGCTTCACATTATTTTGAGTGAGGTAACCCAGATACAGAAAGACAATTATCACATGTACTCACTCATAGGTGGTTTTTAAACATAAGGCAAAGAAAACCAGCTTACAAACCACAATTCCAGAGAACTTAGACAACAATACGGACACTAAGAGAGACTTACATAGATCTAATCTATGTGGGAAGTAGAAAGTATAAAGAGACAAGATCTCCTGAATGAATTGGGAGCATAGGGACCTTGGGGGAGGGTTGAAGGAGGGAGGGGAGCAGAGAAAAATGTAGAGCTCAATAAATATCATGGGAAAAAAAATAAAAGCATGCGACACCAAAAAAAGAGAGAGAGAGAGAGAGAGAGAGAGAGAGAGAAATCCGCCCACTCCGGATCTCTCTCACTCTCTCACTTGCCTCTGAGGCAAACCAGTCTTTGCTACTCCCTCTCCTTCTTCCCCTCCCCCCCTGTTTCTGTCTGTCTGTTTCTCTGTCTCTCTCATTTTCTCTTTCCTTTATCTCAAATAAACTCCCCACACTCAAACTGTATTCCTCTTTTGTCTGTCCCTCACCTGCCATGGGACCCACCGCGCCCTATCATAACAGTGTGTGTTTGATTTGAACATCAAAATAAATTAAATTAAACAAGTTGAAAAAAAAAAAGAAGGCCCTGCTTCATGACCGGCTTTTTCCCTCAGTCATGAAACAAACCTGCTGCCTTCAGTTTCGCCCAGGCTAGCCTTGCTCAGTCCTTGTGATCACTGTGTGGAGACCTGAGTCTCTCTTCCAGTGGACTGTGAGCATGGAGGGCTGGGCAGGGATAGCCTCAGATACATAGGTCAGCCTGTGCTACAGCAGAACTTGCCTCAGAAAAACAAAACATAAGCAAAGCAACAACAACAAGGAGAGGCAAGGGAGAGAATGAATATATCAGGGTCCCAGTGATTCCTTCAGGGTCACACTCCAATGACCTACCTTCCTTCCAGTAGGCTCTGTCCCATATACTTCACCACCTCCTGACACCTTGAATCTAGACCTTTAACACGTGGGCCTTTTTGGGTGGCATTCCAAAAGCCCTACTCTAAGATGGGTGTGGTGGCGCGGGCCTCTGTCATCCCAGTGCTTGGGAAGTAGAGGCAGGAAGATTGTGAATTGGAAGCCAGCCTGGGCTACATGGCAGAGCCTACTCCTCCAAGATAGACCTGCACTATACCCCCTGTTTTAGTGCAACAAACGGGGCCCAACGTGGGGAACTGCATCCACATAAAGCCTGAGAGAGCTTGGGAAGTAATTCTAGACAGAAAAGAATAGAGTTAAGCATGGCTTCTTGGTAGCAACAATTTCTCGGGTGGGCTCTGCTTGCTAGAGGCAAGCGCTCTCATTTAAGAGAGGCATCCTGACTCAGTTTTAGCTGCAAAATCTTGCAGCTCTTTTAAGAGGTCCTGACATGAAACACTTAAATGGTGTTGATGAAAAGCTGACCGCATGCTTTTTGGTGGTCAGGCCTCATTATGTCAGGGGCCGAGGGGGAGTGACTTCATCTCTGTGACTCAGTTTCCTCATCTGTAAAAAGGGTGGAATGATACATGCCAATGCAGATAACACGGCTAGCACGGCACTTGGGGTATGGGAGCCACGCACTGGGAATACATTAGCTATGATGATTATCGTCATCATCATTAATGCCCCAGAGAGGCCAAGTTGTCTGTGTTGTTCTCAGCTATACCCCCGGAGTCTTCAATTCCCTTGTCACAAAGAAGGTATTTTCCATTTAACCCCTGCTAGATAGCTGAGGGAACTGAGACACCGAGAGGTTAATTCACTAGGCCCAAGGTCACACCAGCCCTAAAGAACAGAGATGGAATTTGGGCCCTTGAGTAAATAATTTTGTTGTTGAGATAGGGTCTCACTCTGTAGGCCCAGCTGACCTGGAATCTAGTACATAGATCAGGGTACTCTGAACTCACAGAGATCCCCCTGCCTCTGCATCCTGAGTGCTGGGATTGAAGGTGTGCACCACCATGCCTGGCTTGTCGTTTTCTTTTGTCAGCTTGCATGGATGCTTTCTGTCTGCATGTATATCTGTGCAGCGCATTCATGCAGTTCCCACGCCAGAAGGCGTCAGGTCCCCTGGAACTAGAGTTACTGATGGTTCCAAGCTGACATGTGGGTGCTGGGAGTTGAATCCAGGTCCCAGAGGAGCCAGTGTGCTTAATCACTGAGCCATCTTTTCGGCCTCTTTTGTTTTGTTTTGTTTTGTTTTGTTGAGACTGGGTCTCATGTAAATCTAGGTTGACCTCAAATTCTATATGTAGCCCGAGATGACCCTGAATCTACCTCTAAAGGGTCTACCTCTAAAGTGTGTGCAACAATGCAAGAGCTGAAGAGGATTGACCATCCTCAGATACCCTCTTCCATGATTCCCAGCCTAGATGCCCTCTTCCCACGATTCCTAGTCTAGGCTTCCCACGATTCCCAGCCTAGACGCCCTCTTCCCACAATTCCCAGTCTAGACGCCCTCTTCCCTCGATTCCCAGCCTAGACGCCCTCTTCCCGCTATTCCCAGTCTAGATGCCCTCTTCCCACGATTCCCAGAATCTTTCTCTCTGACAAGTTCTCTTGTTTCTCCAGTTCGATCTCGGTGGTCCAGGTCAGATTCCAGGCCCTCAACGGAGGTGAGTACAGAGGCACAAGGGAGAAATACAGGGGTCTGAGTGGACCACAGACCTGTTTTCTGGGACTCTCTCAAGGAGGGGGCATAGATAGCTGCAGCATGGTGTTGGGAAGCCGGGGCTTTCCAGGTGCCCAGCTTGTGTACCACTGGGAGGGAGTGGAGACTTCGGGGTATGGGTTCTGGTGGGAGGGGCCTGGGTTGTGCTGAGTGTGTCTATGGGATATTGGGACCATGAACACAACCCCACTCAGGTTTTTATTGTTGTTTTCTGCACTTTTTAGGCTTGGGGTGTGGTTGAGACAGTGTCTCATGTAGTCCTGGCTGGCCTGGGACTCGCTCTGTAGACTGGGCTGGCTTTGAATTCACAGAGATCTGCCTGCCTCTGCCTCCTGAGTGCTGGGATTCTTTTTCGGGGGGCGGGGGGGACTTATTTATTTATTATGTATACAGCATTCTGCCTGCATGTATGCCTGCAGGCCAGAAGAGGACACTATATCTCACTATAGATGATTGTGAGCCACTGTGTGGTTGCTAGGAATTGAACTCAGGACCTCTAGAAGATCAGCCAGTGCTCTTAACCTCTGAGCCATCTCTCCAGCCCCTGCTTTATAGGTTTTTGAGATCAGGCCACCCTTTGAACTCACTGTCTGGCCAAGGCTGGCCTTGACCTCTCAGCCTACCCGTCTCTATCTCCCCATCTCACTGTGTAACCTAGGCTAGCCTCTAACTCATGATCCTCCTGCCTCAGACTCCAGAGTGCTGAGGTTACGAGACATGCCTATCTCCTAAGCCCTGCCTGTGGCCACTGCTTAGGTGCCAAAGTGTTCTTTGAACACTTCACTGGGGAAACTGTTTATCTGAGAGAGGCCCCGACTGATGTTTGATGTCCCCCTTCCAGTATTCAGCTGTGAACATCAACTCTCCCACGGACATAGAGATGAACAGCATTAATTCCCATAACTAAAGAACTTGAAGCTTCAACAACTGGAACCCCACAGATAGATGAAGAAGCCTCCAGAGAGACTGACTGCCCAGTGTGGTGATCGCCAAACGTTCGGGGGTCTCCCAGGACCCTAGTAAATTCCACATTGTCAGAAAGCACTCAGGGAGCCCAGTGTGGTGGCCCACACCGTCATTCCAGCAGGAGGACAAATGCAAGCTTGAGTCTAGCCTGGGCTACAGAGTCAAGCCCGTGTATACACAGACAAGCAAACAAACAGGCTTGAGAGACTGGGAAACTGGGACAAAAGCCGAAGTCTTTGCGTGGTAAGATAAATCCTCTACCTCATGTTGGACCGTGTAGAATGGTCAAGGAGCTGAAAGACTTCGGCCACTGAGAGTCAACTTCAGGATCTCTTTAGCGATTGATCATTCAGGGCTCCCCACTCTCTTGCCAAGGTCTCACTATGTAGCCAAGGCTAGGCTCAAACTCACAGAGATCCGTCTGCCTCTACCTCCCAAATGCTGGGGTTAAAGGTGTGTGCCACCACACCCTTCTCAGTCTCCCTTTTGATAAAGTGAAGTAAAGAAGACATATTTATTTTAAAAAGCTATATAGTTTTGTATGTATTTTTGAGACAGAGTTTTATATAGCCCAGGCTAGCCTCAAGCTTACTGTGTAAGCAAGAATGATCTTACTAATTTATTCTAACTTATTTGTTTTCAAGCGTAAACATACCCCACCTCCATTCCCTCCCCTCTCCTCTCAATCCGTTAGTCTCCTTAATTCTCCCAGGACATCATTCTGATTTATGTTTTAATTGCAGACACTGGTTTATTTAACCATATAAAAATCTGTGAACCACAAATAAAAGAAAATGTATTTGTCTTTCTGAGGCTAACTCAATTTATTTAATATGATTCCACTTGTATCCATTTTCCTGTAAATGATGTAACCTTGATTTCCCTTGTGGCTGAAAAATCCCCAGTGTGTGTACCACCTTTTCTTTACCCACTCCTCTGCGGGCGCACACCCAGGATGGTTCAGTATCTGAGTTATTGTGCACAGGCTGCAGTAAACACCAGCATGCAAGTGTCTCTGTGATCTATCGACCTGGAATTTTGCAGGCAAATTCCCAGGAATGGCATAGCCGGGTCATGTGGGCTATGGATCCCAGCTTTGGAGGGAGTTGTGTGCTGACTCCGTGTCTGCATCCACACAGTGATGTGTAAAGGTTCCATTTGTCTGCGTCCTTGACAGTGTTTGTTGTTTTCTTGATGGCTGCCATTCTGACTGGGGTGTGTGTGTGTGTGTGTGTGTGTGTGTGTGTGTGTGTGTGTGTATGTGTGTTAAAGGCTGGGATTAAAGGCATGTGCCACCTCCCCCGGCCCTTCAATATACTTTTAACCTGCATTTTCCTGGTAGCTGATGAGGTCGGACATGGTGGTAGTTTGAATGCAAATGTGAACTTGTTGGTGGTGTGGAATATTATTTTAAGATGTGTTACGTTTGTGTATGCTGTGGAGTATTTCTTTAATGATGCAAAGATGTGTTGCGTTCTTTTCTGTTGCATTTGTTTAACTCTGTGAAGCTGTGTTACTATGCCTGTCTAAAACTCCTGATGGTCTAATAAAGAGCTGAACGGTCAATAGCAAGGCAGGAGAAAGGATAGCGGGGCTGGCATAAATAGGAGAGAATAAATAGGAGGAGAAATCTAGGGGGAGAGAATCTAGGAGGAAGAAGAAGGTGAGAGGCCGCTACCTAGCCAGCCAGGGAGGAAGAGTGAAAAAACGGTACACAGAAGGAGGAAAAGGAAAAGGCCCAGAGGCAAAAGGTAGATGGGATAATTGAAGTTAAGCAAAGCTGACTGGAAATAAGCCAAGCTAAGGCCAGGCATTTATAAGTAATAAGTCTCGAGTTGGATGGTGGGTCCCAAAAGACCAAAGTAAAGAGTAATAAACCAGCAACAGCTGGAGTGGGTGCGTCACCGTCACCACAGATGGGCTCCGAGGTTTCAAATGCTCAAGTTCAACCCAGTTTCACGCTGTTGATTCAGATGGAAAACCCTCGGCTCCTTCCCGAGCACCATGTCTGCCTGCATGCCACCATGCTTCCTGCCATGGTGATAATGGACCAAACATCTGAAACTGTAAGCCAGCTCCAGAGTTTCCTTATAAAAGCTGTCTTGGTCATGGTGTCTCTTCACAGCAATAGAAACCCTAAACTAAGACAGACATTTTTTTCATATCTGTATCGCCATTTGTATTCCATCTTTGGAGAACTGTGTATTCATTTTGTGAGCCCATTTATTGACTGGGTTGTTGTTTTTCTTGTTTATTTTTTTTTTTTTTTGCCTTAAAACAGGATCTCAGTGTAGGTCTGGTGTCCAGAACTCACAGAAATCCTCCTGCCTCTGCCTCCTGAGTACACTGCACACTATGCCTAGATCTTACAATGTTTGTCCTACAGTCTCCTCAACAGTCCCTGATCCCACACTTACATTAAGGTCTATGGTGCATTTGGATTTGATTTCTGTTCAGGGTGAGATAAAGGGATTGAGTTTCATTCTTCAGGGTGTGGTGGACACCGTTTCCCCAGCACCATTTGTTGAAAGAGCTGTCTTTTTTCCAATGTTTATCTTTTTTAACATCTTTATTTAAAACACACACACACACAAGAAATCATTAGCCAGTCATGGTGGCACACGTCTTGTGAGGCAGGGGCAGGCGGATCTCTGTGAGTTCAAGGCCAGCCTGGTCTACAGGGCAAGTTCCAGGACAGCTAGAACTATGCAGATAAACCCTTTCACTGAAAGGGAAAGAGAGAGAAGGAAGGAAGGTGGAAAAGAACAGAAACCAGCTGGCTATAGTTGCAGGAATTGTAGCCCAGGCTGTCCTTGAAGTCACTGTATAGGTAAGGCTAGCATTGAGCCCCTAGTCCCGCCTCCACCTTCCAAGTGCCAGATTTACAGGTGTACAGATTGGAATAGTGGAGGACTGTCAGCTCCAGCAACCTTTTACCAAACCCTGTGTCCTGAGAGAGGTCCTGCTGGGGTAGCTGGCACTGGCAGGTTTTTAACTCACCTGTGAAAGATGCTGGGGCCCCTGCAGCCTTGCAGCACCAGGAGGCACAATAGCTCAAACATGGCTGTAAGTTACGCTTTAAAAGCCCTTTGGGCATGAGGACCTGATTCACGTCCCAGCACACATGTAAAAAGCACACTTTCACAAATATATGTGCCTACACTACACACACAAACAAAACGAGTACGCCACACTCCTATGGGGGTCTCAGCAAACCCCAGGGCAGGTGGAGTAAGAACCCAAAGAGGCAGGAAGGAAATCAGCTCAGCACAACTCAGTAATTGGTGTTGGTTCAAACTTCTAGAGTCTGAACACAGGGTAATGGTTTATTTTAAGCAGATTTATTTACAGTAAAATTTGGGAAAATGTTTCCTGGTGTAACATAATTCTGTGTGCACAAGGAGACATGATTCCACCAAACTCTTCTCAAAGCACAGGTCACTTCTTCCATGAAGATGGGTTCTGTACATAGGCTACATGTGTTATCTTAAGGGCCAAGGGAATGATCTGATGTGGCCTTGATCATACAGATAGTGTAGAGATCCTCTGAACTATTAGCCATCTCTGGTCCTGGTTGGGGAGCATGGGGGAGTCCCTGGCTGTACAGAAAGAAAGGATAATTGATGCGGAAATAAGGGATTAATCCTATGAGCTACTGCTTTGGCTTCTGTATATTTGCTAAGCTAACACCCACTCTGCTTCAGGTGAACTTAGAGCGGTTAGCTGAGAATCTCCAGAAAGCAACCTGGAGGTCGGAGCCAAACCCTCAGTAGTGATAGGTGGATAAGAGCTTGCCCAACTGGTATGGCCCGAAATGTTAAAGTTTGCTCTTATAGCTAATTTCTTGTGAAAGTTAAGCACTCATTTAGGTGTTGATTAGATGAGCAGAAGAGGATAATGCCATCCATGCAAAGAATCACAAAAGTTCATCACTTAATAAGAAAGTCAGCCTCGGGACAGCACTCAGGTGCTCTAGGTCCCAGCTGTCATTGTTCTGTACCAGCGGCTGGATCTGTTTTAATTTTCCCCATGAAGGGACCATTGAACAATCTATACTGGGTTGTTTTCACTGTGAGGGCGTAAGGTGTTCCGTGTTGCTCGGGATGATCAAAGAAAAATAAAGAGGGTCACTGCAAGGTGTCATTCAGGCTCAGTGGCAGAAGAGAGGAACAGTTTTTGTTAGCTGAACCTCCAACAGCCGTGCAAAGACGTATTTGTTGACTGTGACACCAAACGAGAAACGAATTCCTCATTCCAAAGCCCCTGATCTAATCTATGTTTTCTGAAGGAAAACATCACACCCCCGAAACCTTATTGTGTACTGTTTGCAGCACTCAATAATTCCAGATATCCAGGTGTGCCAGGATCGTCATGCAAAGGCTGTGCCTCTCCTTCAGAAAGGAGCGCCATAGATAACAGGGAACAACTATTGTTTTCTACAATGGTTTCTTCAAGGTCTAAGTCCTTCTAGGAAACAACTGTTCATTCCATGTCTGTTGTGGAATGATCTTTTTGTACGCTGTGAAGATGTGTCTCTCTGATTGGTTTAATAAAAAGCCAACAGCCAATAGCTTGGCAGGATTTCCAGGCACAGAGGATGCTGGGAAGAAGAAAGGTGGAGTCACCAGCCTGTTAAGAGAACAAGGAAGACCTGAGGAGGAGACATAACAGGCACCAGCCACGCGGCAGCACATAAATTAAAGAAATGGATTAATTTAAAGTATTATAAGAGCTAGTTAGAAACAGGCCTAAGCTATCCCCTAAGCTTTCATAGTTAATAATAAATCTCCATGTCATTACTGGGGACCGGGCAGATGTTACCCTAGACTCAGTGAAAACAACTGTTTCATTCTACTGTTTACCATCGATACAATGATTTTACTACAGTTCCTCCGCAGAGCGGGAAAACAACCTAACAAAAAGCCAAAGCTGTGGAGCCCTAGCTCCCACTGAGGTGGCAGACTCCACCAGCCTACCCTTGGAACTTTAAAATATAGGTGTAACTTGCCTGGGAGGAGGAGCCCCGAGCTCCAGGGACTCAGTGACCCCTAAGGCCTGGGGACCTGTTCTAAAGGCTACATGCGTTATCTTAAGGGCCTAAGGGGAGGATTTTGTGCCTTGGTCTTACAGATAGTGCAGAGGTTATCTAGACTACTAGCCGCCTCCAGTTCTGCTTGGAGCTCCTGGCCACACAGATAGTGCAAGAGTCACCTAGGCTATGAGCCACCTCCATTCCAAGCCTTCTGGGCAGAAAACAGGTTACACACTTCTGCTGTTGAAGAGACAGTCTAGCACATTTTACATTCCTGCTTCCCCTAATGCTTATCTGTGAGCCCAAGGGCCTTCATGCTCCCCATAAACAAAAGGCCTTTGGGAGGCTAGGCAGCTGCTCAGGGGTAGAGCGCTGCTGTGTGAAGGACTGGGTCCCACTGCCAACACCACAAAACCTTGTGTAAGATTTACTTAATATGTTTGGCCTGCATGAATGAGTGTGCACTGCGTGTATGCTGGGGTCCATGGTGGTCAGAAGAGGGCGTTGGCTCCTCTAAAACTGGGATTAAATATGGTTGTGATCTGCCATGTGGGTGCTGGGAACCAAACTCTTCCAGAAGAGCAGCTGAGCAGTCATCTCTAGCCCCTCCATGAAACATCTGTAAAAGGCTTGTGATCGCAGATCCAGCAGGCTCTCGCTACCCAGAGAGAGCTGAGACTACAAAACAGCAAGTGGGGAGGGAAGAGGAGGGTAAGGAAGCTGGGGGGATCCCACAGAGTGGGAGAAGGGACATCGGTAGCTCTGGTGAGTGAATGGCTCACAGCACTTTATCAACTGCTACAACTTTCTATGCAAGCTGGGTGGTGGCGCACGCCTTTAATCCCAGCACTAGGGAGGCAGAGGCAGGTAGATCTCTGAGTTCGAGGCCAGCCTGATCTACAGAGCAAGTTCCAAGACAGCCAGAACTACACAGAGACCTTGTCTCAAAAAATGAAAGCAAAAGAACAAAAAATAAAAAAAAAAAAAAGAAAGGAAAGAAAAGAAAAAGAGGAGCAGAGAAAGTTATGACTTTGAGATTCTGGCCGCCGAGAGGCCAAGCAAACCCGTCAAACCCTTCCTAGAGACTTCAGTGGTGGTGGCAGCAGATTCTAGGAAGAAAAGCATATAATTTTAAAGTGAAGCCACCATGGCTGGCAGAAGCTGCCGTGGCAGAGGAGTTCCCTAGCCAGATCCCTACCTGCCACACTGGCTTAAGGTTGCATCTCCACCTAGAGGTAGGTTCCAGTCTTTACACCTGTCTCAAAAATAAGTGTCAGAATTAAAAAGGAATTGTGGGGCTGGAGAGATGGCTCAGTGGTTAAGAGCATTGCCTGCCCTTCCAAAGGTCCTGAGTTCAATTCCCAGCAACCACATGGTGGCTCACAACCATCTGCAGACATACACACAGACAGAACATTGTATACATAATAAATAAATAAATATTTAAAAAAAAAAAAAAAGGAATTGTGTGGCTTTAAAAGAGAAAAGCCTTGGCAGGAAAATCATCTTCCCAGTTGTTTGCTACTGGCACAAGTCTCGGAAGTGGTTCAAATTGGAAAGTGAAAGACTTGGTTTTGTTTTTCAAGGCAGGGTTTCTCTGTGTAGGCCTGGCTGTCCTGGAACTCACTCTGTAGACCAGGCTGGCCTCCAACTCAGAGATCTGCCTTCCTCTGCCTCCCTAGTGCTAGGATTAAAGATATGCACCACCATTGCCCACCTCAAAAGACTGCTTTATATAAGATGTCATGTTGGGATCCAGCAAGATGGCTCAGCAGGTAAAGATACTTGCCACAAAACGTGAGGACCCGAGTTCAATTCCTGGGACCCAAACGATGAAAGGAGAGACCTCCCCACAAGTTGTCCTCTGACTGCCACATACAAGGTACAGCAAGTATGGGTACACACAAAATAAATAAATTTTAAAAAGAAGAAGAGGGCTGGAGATATGGCTGGTTAAGAGCATTGGCTGATCTTCCAAAGGTCCTGAGTTCAATTCCCAGCAACCACATGGTGGCTCACAACCATCTGTAATAAGGTCTAGTGCCCTCTTCTAGCCTGCAGGCATATACACAGACAGAATATTGTATGCATAATAAATAAATAAATATTTTTTTAAAAAATAAGAAGAAAGGAAGGAAGGAAAGGAATGTGGTTCTCAGGTGCCTCAACCACCCAGAACTGAAAGCCCCGTGACCCGCAGGCTGGGGCTGACAGGATCTGGGCTATCTGGTTCAGCTGCAGCACCACACGTGGCTCAACCTGTCTGCTCTTTATCTCCCCTCCACACACTGGTGTCCACCTCAGATTGACACCAAGATAGTTGCTGCGTTCCAGCCATCAAGATTCAGACCCGGCGAAGAAACCAACCCCTTCTTCCAGCAGCCTCCAGCAGCATCCACCCTCTGATCTCTTTGGTTTGCCTCCTACTCTGTTTTCATGATCTTAATGTTTATAATGAACACTGACATCCCCCCTTTCATTTATTTATTTATTTATTTTTGAGGCAGGGCCTCCCTACTTAGCCCTAGCTGTCCCGTAACTCAGAGATGCGCCTGCCACTGCATCCAGAGTGCAGGATTAAAGGTGTGCATCACCGTACCTGGCTATCTGCCTTTATTATTTATATTGCTTTACAGGGTTGCTTACTGGCCTGTAGCTTGCAATTCAGCTAGGCTGACTAGCCATCCAGTCCCAGGGATCCTCCTGTCCTCACCTCCCCGGTGCAAGGACTACAAGTGCACATTATAGCACATGGCTTTTTATGTGGGTGCTGGGGCTTGAACTCAGGTCCTGAAGCTTGCAAAAGAAGCACTTTATCTCTCCCCAGCCTGACTGTATGTGCAATGTGTGTGCAGTTCCCATGGCAGCCTCAAGAGGGCGTCAGATCCCCCTGGAAATGGCATTAGTAACAACTATGAACTGCTGTGTGGTAGCGGAGTCTTCTGGACTAGACCCGGCCCTCTCAAAGAGCAGCCAGGGCTCTTAGGAGCTGAGCCATCTTTCCAGCTCCTCTAGAAACAGCCTCTCGATGGGCAGTTCTCAATCCAGGGGTTGCGGCCCCTTTGAGAGTTACATGACCTTTTCACAGTGGTTGCATATTGATACCCTGCATATTAGATATTTACATTACTATTCATAACAGCAGCAAAATTACAGTTATGAAGTAGCAAGGAAAATAATTTTATGGTGGGGGTCACCATCTCATGAGGAACTGTACTAGAGAGTCGCAGCATAGGAAGGCTGAGAACCACTGCTCTAGATTGACAATAACATTGTTTCACCGTCTACACCCACTCCACTGCAGACAGAAACTGACAGGACCTGCTGCAAGAAGAATTGGGGGGGCACATCCTAAGGACACCACCTCCAAGCCCTCCATATAGAGAAGATGGGGGGGTCTGAGGCTCTTTTGAAGGGCTGGGCATGGGCAGCAGGAGGGTCCAGACGGGTCCAATGACAAAATTAAAATCAGTGTCTGCAGGTCACTGGCTGCTCAACTACAGCTCTGGCGCTACTCCAGGCATGAACAGGAGGGGGCGATGTGCAATCACATTTCTCAGAGGAGTGGGGGCGAGGCCACTTGCGCCAAGTGCCAGCAGCCAGGTGGGTAAGCAGAGGTGCTGAGGGCTCCTGGCCCAGTGGGGTGTGGTGACTCTCACTTGTAATCCAGCATAAAAAGGCACAATTCCTGACTGCCTCACCTAGGGACTGAATGATGCCGGCCATCACCTCCCCACCTCACGACAGGCGTCCAGGAGACACACAAACCCATTGCCCCCCATCTGAAAGTGCTCTCTTCCTGGAGGACCAGAAATCTCACTAAGGCTGTTGCCTTCCTTTTGTCTCTAGATCACTTCCTCTCAATAGAACCTTCTGGAAATGTTATGTTTACATTGTCCAATGTGATTGCCACTAAATGTGTGTGGCTGGCGAGTGCTTGAAGCGGCTGGTTAAGGAACTAAATCTAATTTTTCTTTGTTTGAGACAGGGTCTCTCTATGGAGCCCTGGCTGTTGTGGAAGTCACTGTGTAGACCAGGCCGGCCTGGAACTCACAGAGATCTGCCTGCCTCTGCCTCCACCCACAGCATGTATATGATGTATATGGAGGTCAGGGGACAACTTATGTGACCTGGTTCTCCTCTTCCACCATGTGTGTCCTGAGGACACAGCTCGGGTCGTCAGGCATGGCGGCAAGCGCCTTTAGCTGCTGAACCACCTCACTGGCCTGACACACGTTTCGATCTCATTGACCCTCCATACTCTCCTGTCCTCCGTCTCTCACCATTTAAACAGTGGGTTATTTATATTTTTTCAGTCAATGCGGCTTACTATTTCAGAATCCAGCCGGTCCCGAAGCTTCCATCCCAAACTCAGTGCAGGCAGAGCTCAAAACCTGGCAGAACTGGAGAGCCTGCCTCACCCACCTACTGGCCTCACTCCCTCATGCAGCCCTTTCCAGGGCCTCACCTACCCCGATTTCGCAGTTCCCACAGCGCGCCTGAGCGGCCTGCTCAACCTCAGTCGCTTTGCTGAGCAGCCTGGGTAGTCCAGCCCCTCCATCATTTCTCTCCTGATTCCAGATCGCCTCCTTCAGGAGCCCTCCCTTCCCCTAGGCGGAGGCATCCCCCTCCCCCTTGGTTTTCGTTCCTCCTGATTACAGCCTTATCTGGGGACGGGGGGGGGGCAGGGAAGAGGAGGGGGTCACACAGAGAACTGAAGGCGGGGAGGACCCGTCTTTGCTCACATTAGGTCACAGGCTGAGCATGGAGAGTGAACGCTGGATTGAGTGGATGAATACTTTTGAGAAAAGTGAAACAAGAAAAGCATGGGCTGACAAGGTGGCTCAGAGGATGAAGGTACTTGCCGCCAGCCTGAAACCCACATGGTGGAAGGGCGAACCCCTCACCCCCGCCCCCCCCCCACACCAAATGTTAAAAGAAAAAGTAAATAGAGTGAAACACCACAGATAAAACATCTCGGTTACTCACTGACTCCCCGGTTCCCTGAACTTCAGTTTCCCCATCCTGGCTTCTGCGGGGGGGGGGGGGGGGAGTCGTGGGAGGAGGAATTGCTCAACCAAAGGCAACCTTTCAGTTTCAGGTAGCCAGCTATGCTGAGAATGGAGGGCCTAGGGAGGAGGCCTGGGAAGTCCTCTGTCACTCTGAAAGACTGGTCCAACCAGTGTGAGCGCTTCTTCTCAGGGCATGGGTGGAGACTCAGAGCCTGGGAGACTGTGGAAGGAGATGCTGGGGCTCTGGGACCTCACAGCCTGACTGTGTCCTGAGGCCGCCCCCGGGTGCCCCACTGAACTTCAAGCTCCAGAGAGCCAGCCTGTGGTTCTCAGTGACTTTGACCTCTCTACAGGAAGCAAGATGGAGATTGGTACCCGGACCCCAGGCAGCTTCTCAAAGGGCTTCCTGTTCTCAGGTAAGGAGGGAAAAACCTCAGAGGGCCGAGGGACAAGAATGGACAGGGTAGTAGAATCCCATCTCCACCTAGATTTCATCGGTGGAATTTCCTAGAATGTCAGAACTGTGAGGGTAGGAACTTGTGTATGCTTTCCTCCTGGGTTCTAGGGAGAGAGGTGGGGGACTAGAAACGGAGCCGGACTGACTGGTGGTGAGTCAGTCTCACCTAGGATCTCAGTGTCTGGAAGGTAGAACATCCTAAACTACATAGCCAGTTCAAGGCTAGCCTGGTATACTTGGAGACCTTGTCTCAAATCAAAATCTAGGGAAGAGCCAGGCATGGTGGTGTATACATGTAATGGCAGCGTATATACACGCTGGAGCTGGACTACAGAGTGAGTTCCAGGCTAGCCTAGACTATATAGTACAAACTTGACTCAAAAAAAGAAAAACCAAACCAAACAAATAAAAATCTAGGGAATTTTAGGCATGTAATTTTATGTTGTAATTGGCATGATAACTAATATAACAGATGTGCCTTTAAATATTGGTTGAATGAGTGAATTTAGAGGGCCCAAGTGTTTAGGGACAGACCATATAGCATCTCAGGGGAAAAAACAAAAAAACAAAACAAGAAAAAAAACTTCTGCCAGTGGGGTGGCTGGCAGATCTGCAGCATCTGTGCCCATACTTCTATTCCTGCACCCAGGGCAGACATCACTAATCAATCTCATTGTTGATTCCGGTGGGAAGCCCTCAGAATCCTTGCTTCCAATTGAGAGGCTAGAGTGAGGAGGGTTTTGTTATCTGTGCCCAAACTCAAGCCTCCTCCATACCTTCCTATAGCCTTGATCCTGGCTCTCTGGCTGCCCCAAGGCTCCCAGGCAGCCCTCCACATCCTGAAGACCCCAGAGAAGCCCCAAAAGAACCAGGACCTTCTCCTGTCCCTTCATGGTGTCCCTGGCACTATCCAAGACTTTATCTGGTACCTGGGGGAGGAGACTAATGGAGGCACAAGGCTGTTCTCTTACATCCCTGGACTACAGCACCCACAGAGGGATGGCTACGCCATGGGACAGCGAGACATTGTTGGCTTCCCCAATGGTTCCATGTTGCTCCGAGGTGCCCAACCTTCAGACAGTGGCACCTACCAAGTGGCCGTCACCGTCAACCCTGACTGGACATTGAAGGCCAAGACTGAGGTCCAGGTGGCTGGTGAGTGCTTAATCCAGAGGGCTGTGGTAGGAGGAAAGCCATGTGCAGACACTAATTCATTTGACTTCCTCATTAATATGCACAAAGCGCATTGATTGAGTACCTACTGTGTACCAGCCAACGGATCTCCCCGGTCCTAAGGAACACCCCATTTCATTAGTTCTTCCCATATATTGATTATTCCCATATTTATTGAGCATCTTTTTTTTAAAAACCTGGCTTAATTTTCAAGACAAGTGTTTGCTGATGTTGTTGCTCCAAGTGAAGGGCTAGGGGACAGGGCAGGGGACAATAGTGGCATCTAACACTTCTAGGGAACCTTACCGAACCAAGTATAATACTAAATATTTTCCATAAATCAGGCTGACCATTAGGTCTGGCTGATAGCTTGGGGTCAAAGACTGGGCATCGCCGGCGGTGGTGGCACACGCCTTTAATCCCAGCACTCGAGAGGCAGAGGCAGGCGGATCTCTGTGAGTTCAAGACCAGCCTGGTCTACAAGAGCTAGTTCCAGGACAGGCTCCAAAGCTACAAAGAAACCCTGTCTCAAAAAAAAAAAAAAAAAAAAAGACTGGGCGTCTCAGAGAAGTTAAACAGCCTCTCTGGCCTCACTAGTGCTCGCTGCTCTTAGGACCACAGATGGTGCCAGAATCAGAGCCACCCCTGCACGAGGACCTCTACAATATAGTAACACTTTCCCACTTAAAGAAGCTTCCTGGGGCGTCACCATTGTTGTTTTCATTTTACTGAGGGGGAACTGAGGCTGTGATTCGCCTGCTCAGAAAATTAAATAGGCTAACATGACACAGGAAGGGAAGGTCATTAGAGAGGTCTCTAAGATGACCCATTGGGGAAGCTGAGGCAGTGGGGGTAGGGGAGATTCTGAGCCAGCCTGGGCTACATAATGAGTTTCAGTCAGACTGAGCAACCTAGCAAGACTTGTCTCAAAAATATCAAAAGGGTAGGCCAGATGGCTCAAGCGGAAGAGGCACTGGTGCCAAGCCTGACGGACTGATTCTGATCCCCAGGACCCCATGGTAAAAGGAAAGAGCCAACTCCCAAACTTCTCCTTTAACCTCCACCCGCAAACGCACGCAGACACATGAATAAATAAATAAACTAATGAAAAAGGAAAGATAAGCATGCTTGGGTTTGATGGTTCACAGAAGAACCGGATGATCTTGGTGCTCCATCACTGAGCCACACCCCAGCCCCTCACTGGGGAAGTCTAGGCAGGGGCTCTACCACTGAGCCATACCCCTGCTCCCTCCAATGCTACTAACTCTATCCTTGTATAGACACAGTATCACTGATGTGGCATTGTTTTGATAACAAGCCAGTCAGTGTCCCACATTCAAAAATGAGCACTAAACCAGGCAGTGGTGGCCCACACCTTTAATCCCAGAACTCAGGAGGCAGAGGCAGGAGGATCTCTGTGAGTTCAGGGCCAGCGTGGTCTACAGAGTGAGTTCCAGGACAGCCAAGAATACACAGAAAAACCTTGTCTCAAAAACAAAACAAACAAAAAAACCCAAACAAACAAAAAAGAGAGGGTTTAGACCCTCCAGCTTTTTAGAATAACTAATCCTAACACATAAAAGCTAGGAGTAGAAGACACTGTTTCCATCTAGGCTTTGGAAATTGAAATGTTTCACAGTCTCAGCTGCTAAACTAATTATGGACAAGAAAAGTAGCAATTTATCAGAGGGAGACAATTCACCCAGCGGAGACTGCTTCTGTCTGATGGACAGGAAGAGCTAGGGGACCAGAACACCTTAAACATCAACCCAGGACCTTAGTCCCTGCCTGGGTTGAGATGTGAGGCCAGCCTGATAACTGATGCAGGAGGATGGAAAGTCCAAAGCCAGTCTGAGCAACTAATTGAAATTCTGCCTCAAAAGTGCAGAAAAGGGGAAGGGAAGAAAGGGAAGAGAGGAAAAAAATAATTGATTTATTTTTCGAGACAGAGTTTCTCTGTGTAGCCCTGGCTGTCCCGGAACTCACTTTGTAGACCAGGCTGGCCTCGAACTCAGAGATTCCCCTGCCTCTGCCTCCCAAGTACTAGGATTAAAGGTGAAGGCCTCCAAGCCTAGCAAAATGATTGATTTTAAAAAAATGATTTACAGGGCTTTCGGACAGATGGCTCACAGACAGAGGGCCCAGCTTTGGTTCCCAGCATCCATGTGGCGCCATACAATCAACTAGAGCTCCAGTTCTAGGGCATTCAATGTTGTCTCTTGCCTCTGCAGGCACATGGCATGTACATAGTATGCAGACATACATGCAGGCAAAACACTCATACACATAAAGTAAAAATTTTAAAAACCAATTATCATAAGCTGCAAATGTGGTTCAGTTAGCAGAATGTCCCCAGCACACATGAAGCCCTGGGTTAAAGACCCAACAACATATAAACTGCACATGGGGGCTGGAGATATAGCTCAGTGGTTAAGAGCACTGGCTGCTCTTCCAGAGGACCCGGGTTCAATTCCCAGCACCCACATGGCAGCTCACACCTGTCTGTAACTCCAGTTCCAGGAGATCTGACACCTTCACACCAATGCACATAAAATGAATTTAAACAAACTATTTTTAAAAAATAAAAAAGAGAAACTGCACACAGTAGTGCACACCTGTAATCCTGGGAATAGGCAACTCTTGGAGGTAGAAGGATCCCTGGGATTTGCTGGCCAGCCAGCTTAGTCAGGGGGTGAACTCCAGGCTGAGTAAGAGACACCATCCCTAAAAAACAAGGTAAAAATTGATTGAGAAAGACACTTGACATCAACTTCTGGTCTTCAACTGCATGTACCCACATGTAAACACATGCACACACACACACGAACACATGTGTGCATGGACAAACACAAAGAAGGTCAAGGTCATCCTTAGCTACATAGTAAAGTTGAGGACAGCCTGGGCTATATGAGCCTCTGTTTCAAAATAATAACCTTTAAAAATGTTAATTTACAAAAATGGGCTGAGAAGATTTAGCTCAGTAGCAGAACCCCTGCCTAGAATCCCCCAGTGAGGGGCTGGGGTGTGGCTCAGTGGTAGAGTGGGTTGTCTAGCATGCATAGCATGGCACTATATAGTAAATAATTAGGTGAGGACAGACAGAAGCCATCACTGATACAACCCTCTCTCCCAGATACACGTGAATACTCACTCACATCCCACCTGCCTGCCAGTGCTGGGGTCATGGCTGCTACCATCATTGGGAGTCTTGCTGTGGGCTCACTGCTTGTAAGTGGCATTGCCTACCTCCTGGTCACTCGAAGACGGAAGGGCAGGAGCCCCAGGTACAGGTCCCAGATCTCCCTCCACGTCCTCCGTTCCCTCTCCTTCCCCTCTAGGTGCCCTGTCTTCCCCAGGCAGGGTGAGGGTCAGGTAGTCTCCAGGTTCTCGGGGTTCCCTCCCCCCACCCCAGTATCTCAGGGTTCTTCTATGTACCCCCAGGATTGCAGCTACAGAGCAGCCAGAACTGAACACTATTCCTGAATCTGGTAAGCCAGGAACACGTGTCTTTCCACCCAGCCTTTCTGTATCACCCACTTGAAAGCCTCCAGTCCCACATGTAATCAGAGCCCACTGGGACCCTTGGACTCACTGAGGGGACCAGAGACCCTTCCTAAACCGCCAGGGTTCCTGCTCCTAACAGGTCCCCTGTTCATAAGCCTTCCATAGCTCCCCCAGTGCCAGGGACAAACTTCCCTTTCCCTAGCGTGCCTCGCCGGTTCCTCACTTTCTAGACAGTGGGCCCTCTTGCCAGCCTCCGGCAAGCATCCCTCCGGCAAGCATCCCTCCGGCATCAGCCCAGTTTTCACTTCTCACTGTCTCAGATGACCCCTCCTCCGGGGAGTCCTTCCTGATGTCCAGGGTGGTGGGGCACCTGCTACTATGCACCCTACAGCTGCCCCACCCCCGCCCCACTCCCAGCCTTAGACCCTCTGGGTTGTCACTCTTTGGGGGATGGGTCTTTCTTGCCCCAGAGGACTTCAAGCACTAGGAGGGCACTGCCTGGATTGTCTGTGCCACCACTATGTCCCCAGCACACAGTTGGCAGGAGGAGGGATCTGCATAAAATGTTGGTTGAACGACTGAGTAAGTGAAATGGACAGGCAGGCAGAACGGGCCCACAGGAGCCTTCTGTCATTGGGGTCCCCTTCCTCCTCTACTTCAGGTGACAGCAACGTCTATGAAGTGATGCCATCTCCAGTCTTCCTGGTGTCCCCCATCAGTGACACAGAGCCAGTGAACCCAGCCATGGTGAGTCTGTCCCATGAGAGCTTCTAGACAGTGGCCTTCTTGCCAGCCCCTTCTCGCAAGGCCCCTTCCCAGAGTTAGCCATGGTGGTTGGGCGCCTGGAAACCACGGCTCTCCGTGGAGAGAGATCTCCAATCCACTCTTCCTTCCTTCCTTTCCTTCCTTTGTGTGTGTGTGGAGGGGAAGAGGAGGGATGTGTGCCAGGGCACGCGTGCACACAGAGGTCCAGGACAGCTCGTGGGAGCCGGTTATCTCTGTCCACCACGTGGGTGCTGGGAATCGGACTCAGATCATCGGGATTAGTGACAAGCACCGTGCCCCCCGGAGCTGTCTTGCCAGCCTCTCTCCCCAATTCTTGTGTATCTCTTCAACCCAGATAGGGTCCAGTGACAGCCAAGGCAAGTCCAAGTCCAGCTAGTGGAGCAGTGAGCTTTCTGAATTTACTTCCAGGGTGTGGGTGATTCTGGAAGTCACACACTGCAGGTGACAACTCAAGAAAGCCATACAATTTGCAGGCAGAGCCACCAAAGAATCTTGCTTCCCTAGCAACCCTCATCCCAGCACTTGCGCACTGGGAGCAGGAGAATCAAGAATTCAAAGTCAGCTTCCAAGCTTGAGGTCAGCCTGGGCTAGACTGAGACCCTGTCTCAAAGAACAGCAAAGGTGGCGGACAGCTGGCTGGAGAGATGGCTCAGCACTTGCTTGTTACTCTTGAGGACCCAAGTTCGGTTCCCAGCACCCACATCAGGTAGCTCACAACCAAATTTAACTTCAGCTCCCATCGGATCTAATGCCCTGCACTGGCCCTCAGTGGGCAACCTCATGCACGTGGCACACACACGCATGCACACACGCACACACATACACAGGCACACATAGACATGCAAACATATACATACATACACAAATACATAGAAATACAGACATATACATACAGAGACACAGACACATGACACACACACACACATACACAGAGAGACAGACAAATACACCAATATAAATTAAAAGAAATGTCTAAAATAAATCAGGAAAACACGGAGTCAGGAAATGGCTGTGCAGACAAAGGCTCTTGCCCTCCTAACCTGACGACCTGAGCTCCCTCCCTGGAAACCTCATAAATGCCAGAGAAAATGATTCTACAAAATCATCCTCAGACTTCTCCATGCATGCCATGACACACACCCCTACACACCCCTACATACAATAATATATTTTTTAATTTTATTTCTTCAAGACAGAAATAATGTCTGTAAATCCTGGCTGTCCTGGAACTCACTCTGTAGACCAGGCTGACTTCGAACTCAGAGATCCCTGCCTGCCTCTGCCTCCTGAGCACTGGGATTAAAGGCATATGATACCACCATCCAACAATAATAATATTTTTAAAAGACAGAGAGAATGTAAAAAGCAAAGTCTAATTGTTTAAACCCCAGTGTGGGGAAGAAGCTAAGCATTAATGGTGAAATTGTCCAGTCCCTGGGCACCCCAAAAGCCCTCATGTCAGGCCCACCACCTAAGGTGTGTTGACCGGCAAGGGGTGGGTTCCCTGTACTCAGGGGCCTCATAATCTGAGGGCCAGTAGGGACTCTGAGATCAGGCATGTACGTCATAACATCAGCGTCAAAGGTTAGGGGGCACAAGGCACCCCCTCATCTTACCCCTCCCTTGCAGAACCGACCTCCACTCCCTTCCCAGCAACCACAACCTGAGAACCAGCACTACCAGGTAAGGATTGGGGAGCAGGGGGGGTCAGATGGCCAGGGATAGGGGCTCCTCCTTCCCCCCAAGGAAGCTCCCGAGGGAAATCTGTTTCAGGTTCCTTGAGACTGACCCCCTAAACAAGCTCCTTCCTTACCTTCCTGTTCCCCGGGCCTCCTCCTCTATAAAAATGATCCAAGGCTCCAAATCTCTCCCGGGTAAATAAAATGCCCAGAGTAGGAAAGGACATTGCTCCGGGTCACACAGCAGAACAGATCATGCCTCCATGGAGACCCACTGCATGATGGAAATAATTTCTGGACTGGCCCTAACCCTAACCCTAACCCTAACCCTCTGTCTGTCTCCATGGATGTTTCTCTGCTCTTCTGGGCTTCCCCTCTGCTCCTCCCTCCCCCTCTATGTCTCCCATCTCTTCAGCCTCCCCATCTCCTCCTCCATCTCTTCATCTCCCACCACCCCCATCTCCATGTCCTCAGTTCTCTCACTCTATCCCAATCTCGGTTTCTTCGCAGCTCATCTCTTCCTCTCTCCCTTTCCTGACCCTGCCTCTGTTGTTTTCCTGTCCTTCTCTCCTGCTCCCCCTTGCACCCCCTAACTCTGGACTCACTCCCTCTCAGTCTCCTGGTTCCATTCTCTGTCTGTCACATTCTGACTGGCCCCCACGCCCACCCCATCTCCCTCCTCCTCTCAGGACCTACTAAACCCCGACCCAGCCCCGTACTGCCAGCTGGTGCCAACATCCTGATGATGGGCTCGGGGCCAGGCCTGCTCAGAAGACAGAACCTCTGCCTTCCCCGACCCCAGCCCTCAGGGCCTCACGCCTGCAGAAAAGACACACGTGACACCCACAGGCCAAAGCTGTGGGAGCTGGTAAGATAAGCTTGCCAGAGACCCAGCATCGCATGGGGCACGCGCCCCACGGCATGGGAGACTGGCAGCCCCGGCTCCCCGCTGTCCCAACCTTCAGGTTGTGCCTCTTGCCATCTGCGGCCACCTGCCCAAGAAAGCAGGCTCCCGCTTCGCCAGGGCCAGGGTCCCCATTCATGGAAGAAGTCCTCAGAGATACCCCACCATGAAATCCGATGGTGGCTCAACCAGTTACCCAGAAGTCCTTTCCTTGGGGGAGAAAACACTACCAGAAAAACAACGGAACAGAGGTTCTTAACCTGTGGGTCGCCACCCATGGTGGGGTGTGTGTGTATGTGTGAGAGTGTATGTGTATGTGTGTGTCGGCTGACCCTTTCACAGGGAGTCGCCAGAGCAAAAGCAGCTGACCTAAGAAGATAGCCCTGGCAAGTTGCCAGATCTCAAAATCAGCCACCCAGAGGACTGGGACACCTGCCTAGAACCCACCAGTGAGGGGCTGAAGGCGTGACTGAATGTAGGAGCCTTTGCCTAAAGTCAACTAGTGAGGGGGCTGGGGGCATGGCTCAGCAGGTAGAGTGCTTGTCAATCATGCGTGAAAGACCTGGGCTCAATCCTCCGAAACGCAGGATTAAAAAAAAAAAAATCGGACCTGGCGGTGGTGGCGCACGCCTTTAATCCCAGCACTCGGGAGGCAGAAGCAGCGGACCTCTGTGAGTTCAAGACCAGCCTGGTCTACAAGAGCTAGTTCCAGGACAGGCTCCAAAGCCACAGAAAAACCCTGTCTCGAAAAAGAAAAAAAAAATTGGGGCTGGAGAGATGACTCAGAGGTTAAGAGCACTGACCGTTCTTCCAGAGGTCCTGAGATCAATTCCCAGCAACCACATGGTGGCTCACAACCATCTGTAATGAGATCTGGTGCCCTCTATTGACCTGCAGGGATACATGCAGGCAGAACACTGTATACATAATTAAATACGTCTTTTTTAAAAAATCAGAAATCATTAGCCACTGGGAAGAGATGGCGAGCCCTGCGCTAGGGAATGGGAGAAGGAAGACTCCAGAAGCTTGAAAGCTCAAGAAATCACACTCCACCCACCTCGCGCCCCAGCCTCCAGACGCACCCAGCCCTGTGGCCTCTGGGACCAAAAAACAGTGACATCCACTTTGGACTCCATTTTTTTAAGATAATAAACTTGTGTTGTTTTAAGTTCATTTGGTAGCAGTTTGTTCCAGCAAACAAGAGGATGCTGAAGGATCCCAGGGTGGGGACGGTCAGCCCCAGCTGATTGGCACTATGCAAATGAGCTCCTCGAGGACCTTCCCCAGGCCTAGATCACACACAGCCTGTGCCTGGCTAAGTTAGCCACCCAGATCAACCATGTGGCTTCAGGTCTAGAGGAGTCTGCGAATGAATAAATAAAGCTGGACTTCCTTAGTTAAAAAAAATAATAATAAAAAATCTTGGTTTTTTGAGACAATACCTCTCTGTGTAGCCTTGGCTTGCCCGGAGCTCACGAAGATCCACCTGCCTCTGCCTCTTGAGTGCTGAGCTATGCCACCACACCCGGGCAAATCTGTAATTAAAAAGATTTGTGGGGGGTGGGTTTCAGTTTGACCAAATGATGCGCAAACCGTGCTCTTGCGCCCTCTTCTGGCCACAGGTGGAATTGCACTTCCTCAGCTCCTAATTAGGGTGCAACAATGTCTCTTGCTTTGATTGATGAAATGTGGGTGGTAGCAGCACATCCGGGTGTGTCATTACTTTCCCTCCCTATTCCTCTAACAGTGACTGGTCCTGTCAGTGGTTCCTGAGTGAGCCCACATAATTCTCCTGACCCTTGTCACACCTGTCTACCTGAGACAGGAGTGTGCCCTTAATGAGCCACGCTGTAGGTGAAATGGGGCTGCTTATTACTGCAGCATAACCCAGATCACCCTGACCTCAGATGAGGAGACCCAGCCTCCTCAACATAAAACTACATTTCCCAGATGTCCTTGCAACTGGATCTCATGTGGTTAAGTTCAAATACAATCAAATATGGAGAGAAGTTTTATCAACAGTTCACCAAGAGGTCTTCTTGCCTGACAAGAAGCAGAACACGTGAGGGAGTTGGATGTCTGTGGTGCTGTAGGCAGCATCACCATGCCAGCTACATAGTAATCCCAATGAGAAAGACTCCTTTGTGTAAGCCATTTCTTTGAGGAGTCCATTATTCCCAACTCGCTCTTTCTTCCTTCCTTCTTTCTTTTTTCTTTTTTCTTTCTTCCTTTCATTTATTTGTTTATTTATTATTTTCCCCTCCCCACAAGTTTGTGTCAGGTACGCAGGTGTGGCAAGGATCAGGAGAACTTGGCTTCATATGTGGACATCTTCAGATCTTCAGAAACCAGGTGACATGGTTAGACGTTTGTTTGTTTGTGGTTTTTGTTGTTGTTTTTCGAGACAGGGTTTCTCTGTAGCTTTGGAGCCTGTCCTGGAACTAGCTCTTGTAGACCAAGATGGCCTCGAACTCACAGAGATCCGTCTGCCTCTGCCTCCCGAGAGCTGGGATTAAAGGCGAGCGCCACCACTGCCAGGCTCAGGCTTAGACTTGGTAGCCTGGAAAAGCAAGGAACGCGGACGTGCACTCAGTGACTTTATTTATAAACTCCGAGCTGGAAGCAGTTTCCACTCGTTTTGCCTTGGCTGAAGCAAGTCACGTGGTACAGAATCCTGCAAGGGCTCCAGACGTGCAATTCTACTCTGGCCAGAAGAGGGAGCGCGGGAGCACTGTACGAAGACTCGAACCCCGATCCAGGTCTTCTGGCAGAATTGTCTAAGCATGCCTGCCCTGCTGCACTTATTCTTCCCGGACTCCATTCACCGAGCAGACACTGAACCAGAGCACGGAGGCGGCTAGGAACGAGCCTCGAGAGTCAATGATATGAAGAGGGCAACCTTAGCAAGGGCTGGTTGTTGATTGAATAGGGAGGGTTAGAGAGCAAGCGGGGTGAATCTCCTAGATACATCACTGTTTTAGGTCCCAAGAGATATCTATAATCAAAACAGAGACCTATTCTTAGAGAAGCTGACCTCCCGGAGACTCTAGGACAATCGACGAGGTGGGGACAATACCACAAGGGTGACAATGTTGGGAAGGGAAGCAGTGGAACAAATGGTCTAACCACTAAGATATTTGTGCTTAAATATTCACGAACTAAAAACAGGTCAGCAAGATGGCTCTGCGGGTAAAGGGGCTTGCTGCAAGCCTGATGACCTGAGTTTCGATCCCCAGCACCCACACACTGGAAGGAGGGAACTGACTCTCACAAACCACCCTCTGAGCTTTGGTACGCACACAATATTAAATATGTGTAGTTTTTTAAAAACACTACAAAGAAAGAAGAGGTGAGGAAGGAGGAGTGTGAAAAGCAGCCGATCTTGGATCCGGGAACCTCGAAGCTTCCCCACAGTTCCAAGATGAGCCAGCAGGAGGCAGCAGAGGCCAACAAACAGGCCGCCAGGCTCAAGCCCACCCACGCCTGCTTTTGTCCCCTTCTGGGCGTTCACTGCCCGTTCTGCGGCCTCGGGCCAAAACACCCAACTTTGATCGGCCTCTGCCTGCAGCAGGTGTGCCTGTCACCTCCTTAACTTAAGCCTCCCGTGTCCCGACAGCTCAGCCTGAATTAGGCAGGTCCCCTCCTCTCCGCCTCAGCCTGTGTCCTGTCGCTTCTCCCCCACCCCCTCCAGGACCAGCCATAGCCCCAGTGCTTTAAATACAAACTTCTCAGATCAGGTATCAGGGGACATCCCTTTCATCCCATCACTCGGGAGGCAGAAGCAGGCGGATCTGTATTTGTCCGAGGCCAGCCTGCTCTGCAGAGTGAGTTCCAGGCGAGCAAAGGCTACAAACAAGCAAAGGACAAAAAGAAAACAAACAAAAAAGAAAATCCAAAATAAAAGTACAAATAAACGACTATAAACTTCCCACAGCCCGCAAGTTTGAATCCTGGCGGAGGGAGGGGTGGACTTTGGTTGCTCCCCTCTTAGTATTCTTCACCTCTTACCCCCACTTTGTGATCCACAGGACGAAATTTCCTCCTGCACCCCAAAACTCAACCTGGGGCTCTCCTCTCCCTCTTCCTGGAAGAATGCAAACGAATACAAAGGAGAAGGGCACAGAATGCGAGTTATTGGCCCAAAGCAAGTGTCAGTGAGGATGGGATTGCAGGCAGCGAAGTTCAGCCCAGTTAGATGGGGCTGGGTAGCTCTAGCTGGAACTAAGCGGGCGTCATCCAAACACCAGGATCTTCCCACCAGGGGTCCCTGTTGCCTGCCTCTGCCACTCTCGGGACAGCCCCAGCTTCTGGGAGATAGTGGCTCCTTCTTGGACAAATGAGGAAGTGGGCTGGGGAAGGAAGTGGGCTGGGCTCTGACCCAGAGTCTATATGATTCATGGGGAAAACCTGTTCCAAAGCCACCTCGTCTGTGGGCGAAAGGGTCAGTGCCCGCTCAGCGGGGTCACAGGATCACCCGTTGTAGACTGGTGAGCAGAAGTCTTGACACCCCCGACTCAGCAGACCTCCATGAACTCTCGAGGCGCCAGGGTCTGTGCACAGGCTTTAATGGACACCTAGAGGGAGGTGGAGGTGGCCCTGTTCTGGAGAGAGCGGCTCCACCATAGAGCTCCCGCGCAGAAGCCACCTGTGGGCTCTACGGCTGAGCCTCTCTAGCCCTTTTACTGGGATGTTCTAGTTTCCTTTCCAGTTGTTTGAGAAATTACCCTGAAAAAAAAAAGCAAGTTAGGGGAGAAAGTGCTTATCGGCTCTCGGCCAGGGTACAGGCTGCTGTGGCAGGGAAGTAAAGACAGGAACAGAAAACAGCTGATGGCTCACATCTCAGCAGGAAGAGAGAAATAAACGCTGGTTAATGCGCAGGGGCCCCTCTCTCTCTCTCTCTCTCTCTCTCTCTCTCTCTCTCTCTCTGTGTGTGTGTGTGTGTGTGTGTGTGTGTGTGTGTGTCTTCTCTCTGTCTCTCTGTCTCTCTCTCTCTCTCTGTGTGTGTGTGTGTGTGTGTCTTCTCTCTGTCTCTCTCTCTCTTCTCTCTCTCTCTCTCTCTCTCTCTCTCTCTTTCTCTCTCTCTCTCCCTCCCTCTGTCTCTCTCTCTGACAGCATCTCACTGTGCAGCCCTGGCTGTCCTGGAACTCGCACTGTAGAGCAGGCTGGCCTTGAACTCACAGAGATCCTCCTGTTTAAGGCTAGGGTTAAAGAGGTGCTTTCTTTACTCTCACACAACCCAGAACCCCAGACCAGGCAATGGCGCCTCCCTCACTTTCAGCCTGGCTCTTCTCAACTCCCCAAGATGTCCCCCACCACCACCAAATCAAGCTGCTCCCAGACCAGCCCTCAACTCAAGCCTTTCTTGTTTGAAGGGCGTCCCTAAAACAATACTGTGTTTGGGATTTGCCTTCAAACACCCCATCCCCGTCCCCAGGTCCCAAATCATGATTCCACCAACCATAGCCAATATATGCAAGAGGGGCTGGTTGATGGTTGACGAGTTCAAATCTCCACACCCAGTTAAAAGCTGGGCTTGGCCCTCTGCACCTCTAACTCCAGTGCAGCAGGAGGCAGAGACAGGAGGATTGCTGGGACTCACTGACTGCTATCCTGGCTCTAGATTCAGTGAGAGACCCTGCCTCGAAGGAATGTGACAACCTGTGTCTCCCTCTGGGGGAGGGGTTGACACACAAACACATGCACCTGCACACACACACACATGCACCTGCACAACACACACACATGCACCTGCACACACACACACATGCACCTGCACACACACATGCACCTGCACAACACACACACACATGCACCTGCACATACACACATGCACCTTCACGCACACACACATGCACCTGCACACACACACACACACACATGCACCTGCACACACACACACACACATGCACCTGCACACACACACACACAGGAAAAAAACTGTAGGAAATAGCTTGCTTTCCGAGGCATGAGGGTCTGAGTTCGGGTGCCTGGTATCAAGGTCAAAAACTAAGTGTGGCAGAATGTGCCTGTGACCCCAGTATTGAGGCAGACGGGACGGGGTGGGGGGATCCCTGGAGCTCATAGGCCAGACAGCCTCATGGAGACACTGAAAGACCCTGTCTCAAAGAAAAGAAGCTCAGGGGCTTTCCTCTCTCTCTCTCTCTCTCTCTCTCTCTCTCTCTCTCTCTCTCTCTCTCTCACACACACACACACACACACACACCTTTGACCCCAGCCCTCTCGAAACAGAGGCAGGCTGATGGGACAGCTTCATTTACATAGAGAGTTCCAAGTTCCAGGGCCACCAGGACTGCAGAGTGAGACCCTGACTCAAAAGAAAAGGAAGATGAGAAAAGGAAAACGTGAAGATGGAGTTGGGCGGTGCTTTACCTAGTGTACAGGAGTCCCTGCTTCAACCTCTAGTGCCACAAAGTTAACAACAGCCATGTGTGGCTGGGGAGATGGCTCAGGTTCCGTTTCCAGCACCCACATGGCACCTCACAGCCATCTGTAACTACAGTCCTAGAGGGATCAAGGACTTTCTCTTTCAAGCACTACACACGTGTGGTGCACACACGTATGTGCAAACTGATCACCATGCACATACAATAGCAATGAAGGTTAGTAATCAATCATGGAGGATACCTGAGAGCCACCTCTGGCTCCAGGTGTAGGTGTACTCCTGTGCAGACACACACACACACTCTCACATGCATGCACACACACATACACACACGCATGTGCATGCGCACACACATATGAACACACGTACACACATGCGAGTGTGTGCACACACACTTGCACATGCATGCAAACACACATACACACGTGCACACGAGCACACGGGCACACACAAAACACTGTGTCTCTGATGAATATGTGCAGGTTTCTTGCCGTGGTTTCCCTAGAGCACCAGTGTCACATGGCAGCCATACCCACATGACACTCTTTGGTATGCAGAGTTGACAGACAGCTGAGAGCACCCAGGAGGCTGTGGTCAGTCTGGGGCCATCGCACCGTTTATCAGCAGCATTAGTACCTCAGGCTTTGGGCAGCCACAGGTTGATTCCATATCCAATCCCAGAGGGACACCCAGGACCCTCTGCTAGTGGACAGGATTGGCTATGAGTTGTGATGGGCACCTCCTACTATGATGCCACCTTCTGTTTTGGATAAATGCATTCGATTTCCATAATAAAGGACTATATAAGATTTATTTTATCTATGTGCACGCACGCCACATGTGTTTGGATGCCCTCGGAGGCCGAAGAGGCCATCAGGTCCCCTGGGGCTGGAGTTACAGATGTCGGGGCTGGGAACCCTCTGGAAGAGCAGCAAGCGCTCTTGACTGCTGAGCCATCTCTCTCCAGCACCGTAATGAAGTCTTTTTAAGTGCGGTGGTGCGCAGCTGTAACCCCATCAATGGAGGAAGTGGGCCGAGGAAAAGGGAGTGTGAACTTGAAACTAGCATAGACTGTACAGCAAGACTCCGAAAAACAGCAACAAAAAACCCTACCCACACTAGCCTGCTGAGGACCTTCGGATGTATTGTACTGTGCATTGGAAACACGCTTCCCCTTATCCCCTCAAACTCCCCTCACCTCAGTCTGGCCTCGGTTTACTTCCTCAGGAGTCTGCTGACCTCCCGAGCTAGAAGAATGACCTGTGTCCTCCCTATCCTCTCGACCCATTTTATCTTCTGTCTTACAGAGCTATGACACTAATCTTTCTCTGATAATATAGGGGATTTGAAAAGATTATTGCTCGTGTCCCTCCAATAAGATTTAGCCACATAAGAGAACAAGCTCTATCTGTCGTCTGTCCCCAGCAATTTGGCGTGAAGTCAGCACTCAGTAAATATTTGCTAGGTGATTGAATGACTTGGAAACCCCCAAGCAAGGAGAGGAGTGGGGAAGGGCCAAAGGGGTGGGAACGAGAGGCCCGTTTTTCCAATCTACCTGCCTGTCTAGCTGACAGCAGGGGTGCATGTGTGTGTGCTTGTGTGCAAGTGTGTGTGCTGCGTGTACCTGTGTGTTTGTGGTTTTGTTTTTTGTTGTTTTTGTTTTGTTTTGTTTTTCCGAGATAGGGTTTCTCTGTGTAACAGTCCTAGCTGTCCTGGAACTCACTTTGTAGACCAGGCTGACCTCAAACTCACAGAGATCTGCCTGCCTCTGCCTCCCAAATGCTGGGATTAAAGGCCTGCGCCACCACCACACAGCGTGTATGTGTTTTAATGTGGACCAAATTGAAGGTTTTGTATTTGCTAACCAAGTACTCTGCTACTGAGCCACATCCCCCAGCCCCTCACTGGGGGATTCTAGGCAGGGGCTCTACCACTGAGCCACACCCCAGCCCCTCACTGAGGGATTCTAGGCAGGGGCTCTACCACTGAGCCACACCCCAGCCCCTCACTGGGGGATTCTAGGCAGGGGCTCTACCACTGAGCCACACCCCAGCCCCTCACTGGGGGATTCTAATCAGGGACTCCACCATTGAACTATTTCCCTATGCTTCTTTTTACTGCTTATTTTGAGAAAGGGTTTCATTTAATTTTTCAGACTGGCCTGGAATATACAATCTTTCTACCCCAGTCTCCCAAATAAATGGGATGACAAGCCTGTGCCACCAGGGCTGACTGCTGGATGCTGTTTGCAGGGTGAGGGATGAAGGGGACTTGGGGTCTTTTGAGCTAACAGCCTTCCTGGCCCATTTAGGACTTGAGGGATCTCGCCCTCCAGCCCTTCTTGGGAAGGCACGCCCCAGGTCAGGTTTACCAAATTCTGCTCTGCCCTGTGTCCTCGGCTTCCTTAGCTGGCAAGGAAAGGGGATCAGGGACTCCTTGTCTGCTTCAGTGGGGCAACGGTCTCCACTAGAATCTCCCAACACACTCCAGGTTTCCAGAAGTATTGACAAGTCAGTCTTGACTAGGAGGGAGATGGCTGGGGCCCCTTCCAGCCTTGAGCTCCCTAGGGAGCTGGTGAGGTGGCAGATAAGAGGACTGGGGAAGGGGAGCCCCACAAAACAAGGTCACAGGACTGTATCCTCAAGTGGCCCCACAGACAAAAGATTGCTCTGTTTGTATGCGCCTGTTTTTATTTGGGTTTGAGGAATTCTTTTCTGTTAGTTTTGTTGTTGATAATTTTGTTTTTAAACTTTTGTTACATTTTATCTCTTGGGGGAGGGCGAGTGCCCCTGTCTCGGCTCAGGTGTGGAGATCAAAGGAGCTCATAGGAGCCAATCCCCTCTAGGAGCCAATCCTCTCCTTTCCGTGGGGCCAATGATAGAGCTGAGGTCATCCTGGTCGGAGCCAGTGCCTTTACCCCATAAGCCAGCTCACTGACCCTGTTTCTGGGTTTTTGTTTTGTTTTTGTTTTTTATTTTGGTTGGTTTTGGTTTAGTTTTTTTGAAATGGAGGCTTGCGGGGTAGCTCAGGCTGGCTTCGAACTGGCAGCAATCCTCCTGCTTCACCCTCCCTAGTATTGAGATTACAGGTGTGTCCTTCTGCCCCAGACTGCTCTAGCATCCTGTGGCAGTGGTCCCGAGCCTCGTTTACCTCATGGATTTTGGGAGTGGGGCCGGAGGACTGGATAAAAGGACAGTAAAAGTGTCACCATCATTGGTTCCACAGCGTCTATAGTTCCAGCTCTTTTGAAACTAAAGCAGGAAGATAGCCTCATATTCAAGGCTAGCCTGAGCTATGAAGCGAAATTCTGTCTCAAAAAGAAAATGGGCCAGGCGTGGTGGTACAAATCTTTTGCCTTTGATCCCAACCCTCTAGAGGCTTGCCTGGTCTCCAGAGCCTGGCTACACAGTGAGATCCTATCTAAAGAAGAGAAAACTGAAACTGAAAAATAAGGGCCAGGAATCAGTTTGATACAACGGTTGCCTAACCCAGAGCCCCATGTCTGAACCTCAGCGCCAGGGAAACTAGGTGTGGGGCGGTGTGTGCTTGCAATTCCAGCATTCAAGAGGTGGAAGTTAAAGGCGGTTCAAGGTAACCCTACAGTACACAGTGGGTTCCAGGCCACCTGGCTTCCAGGAGGCTTTATTTCAAAAACAAAAACACAATTTACCAAAAAAAATAATAAAAAGATCTTCTAATGCAATATTCTAGCTCATCGGTTTGTGTCAACTCCTCAGACAGAAGTTGAACCTCGCGTTGTCTGTTCTGTTTGAGACTGGGACCCCAGTGTCCTGGACAATGCTTGCACCAAGTCTGTGCTCTAAAGTGTCAAATGGAGAGTGACCAACTAGCCCCTTTACCCCCTGCACCTTACTGCTCAGCCTGAAGCGACCCAGAAGACTCAGAGGGAATCGAGGTTTTGGTCACCCACAGCTCTGGTCACAGAGCAGCCCAAGGCCTGGGCGTAGTCCTGGGCCGAGCAAGTACAAAGCAACAGCAGCTTTTGCTTAGCTTCAAAGGACTTCCACAGGAGCTGGGGGTGGCTCTGCCGGTAGAGTCCTTTGGCTAGCACGTGGGAAGCCCTGCGTAAAGCCACCTATAATTCCAGCACTCAGGTGACTGCAGGAAGGCAAATTCAAGGTCGTCCTCAGCTGCACAATGAGGTCGAGGCTACTCTGAGCTACATAACAACATCTTGAAAAACAAAAAATAGTCTGGAGGATGGCTCAGCGGTTAAGAACACTGGCTGCTCTTCCAGAGGTCCTGAGTTCAATTCCCAGCAACCACATGATGGCTCACAACCATCTGTAATGAGATCTGGCACCCTCCTCTGGCATGTGGGCCTACATGGAGGAAGAATGTTGTATACATAATAAATAAATAAATCTTTAAAAATAATCAAAAACAAAAAAGATTCTTATTAGAGGAACAGGGACGGAAGAGGGAGCAGGAAGGACAGCAGACACAGATGGGTCATGTGATTTTTTGGGGGTTAGAAGCCATGACACCAGTTAGGGACAAAAGGTAGCTCAGCCCAGAAACCTGGGCCTCCCTGGAGACTCCTAGCTCCTTATCATCCACACCCGGTGTCAACTTCCAGAAGCATTGTGACCCTCTACACAGCACTGGGGACACTGTAGAGACACAGAGCAGGGAGGAGAGAGCCGCAGGTCTGACCACTGAGATGAGGGCAAGCTGGGGTCATCCAGGGAGGACCTGCTGGAGCGGTACAGACAAGATGAGGCGGGCAGCTCCAGTGCTCTCTGTAGACTGCAAGGAAGAGAGAAAAACTGGGGCAGAGGGTTCAAGGAAGAAAGAAAAGGAGGGGGGGACAGACCGATGACAGACAGGGAGCGAGGAAAAGCACTGGGCTGGGGCAGGGACGATGATAGGCGTGGGTGGGGGAGTATTCCATGAGGTTGGCTCAGTGGGCACACAGGGTCTCACGGGCCACCATATTCTTCCAAGGGCACAGGGAGCCATGACAGCCTCTGTGCTGATGGAGCAGGGGAGGCGTGAGGACCAAGACCCACGTCCTTCTTACAGCCTCAGAGGGCAGTGGTGTCCTCCTGGACAAGAGCAGGGGCAGGTCTGGGAAGAGACTAAAGTCAGTTTGGGACAAGGTGATTGAGAGGCATCTGGGACCTTGGGGAAGCATTCTGAATAACAATTGGGGCCAGTTCCAGTACTCAGGCGACAGGGTAGAAGCTGAGCCAGACAGAGAGAGCGGGTGAGATAAGGTCACAGTTGAATTGGGGCGGGAGGCAGCTGCCCTGCCCCCACCCCCACCCCTCCTCAGGCCTCCTTCCCCTCCACACAGCCCCGCCTTGTTGAGGGCAATCCAGGACAAAGTAATACTCAGGAGGGAACCAGCACAGGAGAGCTGCAGGTATGGCTCCCACCTAAAGTCAGGCTGGGGGGCCTCAGAGGAGCTGGCACCCACAGTCATTACTGTAGCATGTTTGTAACATGTTTGTAACATGCTGTCCAAACATGCAAGGCCTGAACATTCTCCTACCACCTCCCTGCAAAGGGCAGATCCTCTTTCTGGCTTTGCTTTTCCAGAGAAGTGAGGAGTTTTTTTTTTGTTTTTGTTTTTATTTGTCTGTTTATTTTGATTTTTAGATAGGGTCTTACTATGTACCTTAGGCTGGCCTGGAACTCACAGTGATCCTCCTGCATCAGACTCTCAAGAACTGAGGTGACTGGAGAACACCATCAAACTCTAAGCTTTTCTGTTGTTCTGAGACAGGTCTCAAGTCGCTCAGGCTGGCCCAGAGCTCACTGGGCAGCTGAGGATAACCTCAGACTTCCAACCCCACTGCCTCCATCTCCTGAATGCTGGGATGACAGGCATGTGCCGCCACACCTGGTTTATTCACTGCCGGGATTGAACCCAAGGCTTCACGCTAGCACTCTACCAACTGGGCCGCATTCCCCAGCTGGTTCTACATTTGCCTCACTGATTCTCACCACGCCTGGGGATTTACCTAAGCATTTGTCCCTGGACTCTCCCAGATGCTAGGAAAAGGTTGGAACACGGGGGCTGGAGAGATGGTTCAGCGGTTAAGAGCATTGCCTGCTCTTCCAAAGGTCCTGAGTTCAATTCCCAGCAACCACATGGTGGCTCACAACCATCTGTAATGAGGTCTGGTGCCCTCTTCTGGCCTGCAGGCATACACACTGACAGAACACTGTATACATAATAAATAAATATTTAAAAAAAAAAAGGTTGGAACACAGTAGGCACTCACTCAGTGTTTGTGGTAGGGGGATGCTCACGTTTTACGGAGCACTTACCGTATGTCAGGCGTGACTGTAAGCGCCACATGTATGCACGCTTGTGTTACAGGCCCATGTGGGGTCAGGACAGCTGCCCCTCATGGGCTTCCTTATAAATGGCGGAGAGTTTAAAACAACCTCAGCCCACACATGCCTCTAGATGATTGTTATGCAAATGAATGGGTTGGAGCAATGGCTCACTGGTTAGGAACACAGGCTGCTCTTCCAAAGGACCCAGGTTCGATTCTCAGCACCCACATGGCAGTTGACATGTCTGTAACTCCCATCCCAGGGCATCTGCTGCCCTCTTCTGGCCTCTACAGGCACTGCACAGACATACATGCAGACGAAAGAGCTATCTATGCACATACAGTAAAATTTTAATTTTTAAAAAAGAGAGAAGAACATTAAAAGGTCTGAAGAGATGGCTCAGTGGTAAGGACCCTTGCCACACAGCCTGATGGATGGCCTGAGTTCAGTTCCCGAAGCCCACAGGCTGGAAGGAGAGAACTGACTCCTGCAAGCTGTGCTCTGGCCTCGCAAGCTGGCTGTGGCAAGAGCATCTCAAGCCCTTCCCTCAGCAATAAATAAATAGAATGTGATAAAGACAAGAAAATAAGCTGGGCGTGGTGGTGCACAACTTTAATCCTAGCACTTGGAAGGCAGAGGCAGGCGGACCTCTGTGAGTTCAAGGCCAGTTTGGTCTACAGAATGAGTTCCAGGACAGCCAGGGCTACACAGAGAAATCCTGTCTCAAAAGCCAAGAAGAAGAAGAAGAAGAAGAAGAAGAAGAAGAAGAAGAAGAAGAAGAAGAAGAAGAAGAAGAAGAAGAAGAAGAAGAAATACCAGCAAGGTAGCTCAATGGGTACTTCACAAAGTCATCCTCTGGTGTCCACACGAATGTGATGGCACATGCCACTCACTTCACTTAATAATAACAAAAACAAAGAGGGAAGGACGGAGACACAAAGTAAGAGGAGAGAAAAGAAAAGACAAATAGAGGGAAGGGCGGAGCTTGGCTCAGATGGTAGAGGACTCCCGGAGTATTCACATGGCCCTGGGGTCCACCGCCAGCACCTCATGAACCAAGTTTGGTGGCGAACACCTATAACGCCAACACTCAGGAGGTAGCTGTGGGGAAACAGGTGTTCAAGGCCGTCCTTCCTTACATAATAAATTCAAATCTAGCCTAGGCTGCATGGAACCCTGTCTCACAAAAGAAAAAGAAGGCTTTTTTCCCCTCTTGATTTTTTTGGGAGAGGAGCTCATGGTTCCCAGGCTGATCTTTTAATCACTAGTTGAGGATGACTTTGAACTCGGATTTTCTCCTGCCTCTACCTCCCAGGCAAATGAGAGTCCTAAAGACGCCCACCCCACAGAGTCGTGCCATCCACTGTGATGACACTGGTCACTCCCTGAAGTACTGAGGCTGGAGGAGCAGAAGTTTCACTCCTGTGCCCCTCGGTGACCCACTGAGCAGCAGTGAGGCCATAGGTGTGGTGGTCAAGAACAGCCCGGGAATCTTCTTGTGCCCCTCCTTCCTCCTCCCCGGTGACCTGGTTCTCCTTTTCCGTACCAAATCTGGGCCTTTGGCACAAACTGGATTAGGCAGCTGCCCCAGGAGACCTGGCCGGGTCATGGCCCCTGGCCGGTGCTTGCCACACCCAGCCCAATGCCCAAACAGGGCCCCAGATCCTCTGTGACTCGATCCCTCCAAATTCCCGTGATCCGCCCCGATTCCAAATTGCCGAACGATCCCAGGTCCAGTGGCAGACCGAGCCAAGCCTCAACCAGGAAAGAGCCTCTGAGACCGGGACGCCATCACCACCAACCATCTCCGGCATCAACCTGGGGTGAAAGATGGCATTGGCCTGGTGCAGCTGGTTTTTCCTCAGTGGTGAGCAAGAAGGGTTTCCCACCCCATCCCCCAGGTCCTCAGCCCACTCCCTGGACCACCAAGAGCCTAAAGACAGAGAGAGGAACCCCTGCCCTGGGGAGGGAACGTGTGAGCCAGAAGCCCACCTTGCACTGCATGGGAGCAGCTTTGTTTCACTCCTGAGCAGTATGCTCTTGAGAGGGAGGCCTGTAGGGTAGACTGGACACTGCCCCTGAGAGAGGTCAGCCATGGGGAGGGGGGTTAGAGAGTCCCAGAGCCAGAGCAAAGCAGGGTGACTAGTGGCAGGCTTTCCAGACTCTTGTTTGGGCTTGGTTTAGGTGTTTTTGAGGTAAGGTCTCCTACAGCCCAGGTTGGCCTGAAACTTACTTTGTAGTTGAGGATGACTTTGAACTTCTGATCCTCCTACCTTCAACTCCCTAGCGTCAGAATTACAGGTATGTGCCATCATGCCAAGTTTATACACTGGGGATTGAACCCAGGGCTTCATGCTTGCTAAGCAAACACTCTACAAACTGAGTTACATGCCCAGCTAATTTATGTTGTCTTTTGTTTTTTAGATAGGGTCTCACTGTTTCTCTGGCTAACCTGGGCTAAATTTGCAATGTTGACTAGGCTGGCCTTGAACTCACAGAGATCCACCTTCCTCTGCCTCCTGAGTGCTGGGATTAAGTGTGTGTCACCAAGCCCAGCACTAGTGAAGTCTTGTTGCTGTTGTTGAGACAGGGTCTCACTATATAGCCCAGGCTGGCCTCAGACTTGAGACAGTCCTTGTGCCTCAGCTTCCAGAGTGTGACCACTGTGCCTGGTTTCTGTTGCTCTCCCCTCCACCTCAGTTACTCAGCCGTGAATGGGCCTAACTGGCAGGATCACTCTAAGGTCCTTAGAAGCAGGACTGATTAATGTTACCTTTTACCTACTTGGAATCCTTTTCACTTGCTAGCATCCACTCTGAGAGGGACATTCACCTGTGGCCTGACCCCCTAGAGAGGAAAACCAGGCCTTGAAGAGATGACTTGCTGGCCAGGGTCTCACAACACAAAGTGGCAGAGCTTTGCCCTAAGCCCAAAACCTGTCACCACCACCCACTTCCTTCCAACCAGGAAGGGGCTGGAGACCAAGCCAGGCCTGCAAGTGTGTGTCATATAAGAAGTGCCAGGGACACCTTGTGAGCCAAGCACAGAGAAGGAAGCAACAGGGACCGGCCCTACTGGTTGAGACTTGTCTGTTTGCCCAGGATGGGGTGGAGGAGGCTGGGGTGTGGCTCAGAGGGTAGAGTGCTTGCCTAACACCGTAAGGCACTGGGTTTGCTCCCAGCACAGCATAACTGGGTGTGGTGATACTTGCCCAGAGTCCCAGCACTCAGGAGGTGAAGGCGGGAGATCAGAAGTTCAAGGTCATCCTCAGCTGTGCTTCAAGCTGTGACCTGCACAGAATACCTGGGTGCTGGATGGAGGAGAAACTAAAAAAAAGGAGAGAGAAAGGGAGCGAAGGACCCCACATATCTGCTCTCTATGTGGAGCCCTCGTGCACACAGAGCGAGTGCCCCTGGATCAGGTGACAGACTTGGGCAGTTTCTGGCATTAGTATGAGGTCACAGACTCACTTGGCTATATGAGGCTAGGGTCCTGTCTGAGTCTCAGCCCAGTGCTCTGCAGAGACACAGGCCCAGGTGTCAGGTCAGGTGACCCAGAATGCAGAATTCCCCTTTGTATCATCAGCCTTGAGAAGATGGAGGTCTGTGCGGAAAGAGGCATCGCCATGCACAGCTGTGCAGACAGACTCTATGAACGCTCAGGTGTTAGAGCCTGGCTTGTTGGTACATGCCTGCAAAACCTAGTACTGAGGAGACCAAGACAGGAGATCAGAACTTCCAGATAAGCCTTCTTCACTCCCTGCTCAAAATTAGGTGACTGAGATGTTGAGGGCCAGATCTGTGTGTCAGTAGCAGGGTATTTGCCTAGAATCCCCCAGTGAGGGGCTGGGGTGTGGCTCGGTGGTAGAGCCCCTGCCTAGAATCCCCCAGTGAAGGGCTGGGGTGTGGCTCAGTGGTAGAGCCCCTGCCTTGAATCCCCCAGTGAGGAGCATGGGTGAGGTCCTGGGTTTTATCCCAGGAGGAAGTGTGGTTGTGGGATGCACACATCTTGCTTGTGTCTGATCTTGTAGACACTGGGGATGTCACCTCTGAGCTTGTCAACTCCTATCAAATGAGGTGACAAGTCAATCCTATCCCATCCAACCTGCCCCTTCTGCTCTTCCTCAGCCTGGATGCTGAACACTAGGGCTGAGATCTCCATCACCCCTGAGCCTGCCCAGCCTGCAGAGGGAGACAATATCACCTTGGTGGCCCATGGGCTTTCCGGGGAGCTGCTTGCCTACAATTGGTATGCAGGACCTACGCTCAGCCTGACCTTCCTGGTGGCCAGCTACATTGTCAGCACTGGTGATGAGACCCCCGGACCGGCCCACACAGGGCGGGAAGCTGTGCGCCCCGATGGCAGCCTTGCTATCCATGGTGCCCTGCCTGGGCACACAGGCACCTATATCCTACAGACCCTTAACAGGCAGTTTCAGACGGAGGTGGGCTACGGACACATGCAGGTCTATGGTGAGCCATCCCTTGCAACAATCCGGGACTTTCCACCCTTTTCCTTCGCCCCTCCTTTGAAAACAGAAGTGAAAAATAATTATTCTTTATAATTGCATTTATTGAATGTGTTTACACATGTGCATGTGTGTGTGTGCGTGTGTGTGTGTGTGTGTGTGCACCTGAACGTTCATGTATTTTAAATAAACATGTGGAGGTCAGAGGACAACTTTCAAGAGTCAGTTCTTGGGGGCTGGAGAGTGGTTAAGAGCACTTCCAGAGGACCCGGGTTCAATTCCCAGCACCCACATGGCAGCTCACAACTGTCTGAAGATCCAGTTGCAGGGGATCTGACACCTTTACACCAATGCACATAAAATAAAGTTAAATAAACCATAAAAATATTTTTTTAATCTTTTTTTAAAAAAAAAAAGTCAGTTCTTTCTACCATGTGGAACCCAGGGATCAAACTCAGGTTATCAGGTTTGGTGGCAAGTGCTTTTACCCACTGAACCATCTTGCCAGCCCCTTAAAACAGGGTGTGGGGGTGCCTAAAATAACACTAAAATGCTCACCTTCTCCATTCTGGCTTCCAGGATAATGTCTGTCTTCTTTGTCACTGTGACTGGGGGTACAAAAGCACAGCTTGGCTGTGCTTCTTGCCCCGGGGACAGGAGGTGCCCCTCCCCTCCCCCTCTGTCTCTTGCTCCCCCTCATAGAGATCCTGGCCCCTCCCACGGTCATGGCCAACGGCACTGCGCTGGTGGAGCATAGGGACACCCTTCGTCTAGTGTGCAGCAGCCGCAGCCCAGCTGAGGTCCGCTGGTTCTTCAATGGCGACACTCTGCCTGTTGCTGTCCGCTTGGGCCTGTCTCCCGATGGCAGAATGTTGACCCGGCATGGCGTCCGCAGGGAGGAGGCGGGCGCCTACCAGTGCGAGGTGTGGAACCCCGTCAGCGTCAGCCGCAGCGAGCCCCTGAACTTGACCGTATATTGTGAGTCTTCTGAGGCACCCGGTATCCACATCTCACCGATGGGGAAACAGAGGCCAACAGAAGGAGTTCACAGTCACACAAAAAGCAAGCTGGGGAAGGAGCAAGGGTCCCTCTTAAAATACACTTGACTGGTCAGTCACTCCATGAAGTACACAGATTGTAGCTAATAATGTCAGGTCGATGTAGATGAGTGACAGAACAGGTACCTACCTGCCTTATCAGAGTATCCAGAGGTAGAGGAAGAAGGCTCACCATTAAGGCCAGCTTGGTTAGAAAGATTTGTCTCAAAAAAAAAAAAAAAAAAAAGAGCTGGGCGGTGGTGGCGCACACCTTTAATCCCAGCACTAGAGAGGCAGAGGCAGGTGGATCTCTGTGAGTTCGAGGCCTGGTCTACACAGCGAGTTCCAGGACAGCCAGGAATGTTACACAGAGGAACCCTGTCTTGGAAAAAAAGGGGGGGTATGTGGCTGGGGAAGCTGGGATATAGCTGAGCTGGCAAGGCATTTGTCTAGCATGTGCCAACCCCTGGGTTCCATCTGAAGAACTCTGAAGTGTTCACGTTAGTATAGATCTACAGTCCTAACACAGGGAAGTGGGGGCAGGATCCTGAACTTCAGCCTTGTCAGCTGCGTATTGTTCAAGGCCAGCCTGGGCTACAGGAGGCCCTGTCAGAAAAGAAAAACATCCCTAAATAAGATGTCCAACAGGGATGTTTGGATTCAACAGGGTGGAGGATAATGTCACCAGGACTTAGAGCTCAGAGGGGACAACACAAAGCTCATCACAGAAGCACATAGTAGTACCTGGGGCAGCAGCTTGGTGGAGTGGAATCCTGAGAAAATGAATCACTACTGTGCCCAGCCTTGGCGGAGCAGCCCTTTAATCCAGGAGGCAGAGGCAGGAGAATCACTGTGAGTTCAAGACCAGCCAGGGCTACATAATGAGGCTCTGTCTCAAAAAAAAAATCAGGCTGGTATATAAAACCTGAAGTCCTGGAGCCCTAACCAGAGGATGAGAAACGCCAGTACCCTGGAAGCAGAGGCGAGGCTGCGGAGTCTAGACGGCAAAGTCTAGAAACACCGCCAGCTGAAGTGGCATCTTAGAACCAAGTCATGATACCAAAGCATCTAGACCAGCCGGTCTCAACTTGTGAGTCGTGACCCCATTAGGGTCGAACTCACAGGGGCCACCTAAGACCATTAGAAAACACAGTTATTTACATTATGATTCAGAACAGTAGCAAAATTGCAGTTATGAAATAGCAACAAAAGTAATTTCGTGGTTGGGGGTCACTCTCACGTGAGGAACTGTATTAAAGGGCTGCAGCGTTAGGAAGGCTGAGAACCACAGCTCTAGAATCTTAGACACACAGATTTCTAGGGTCTAACATAGAACATAGATTTGTTTCAGTTTGTTTTTCGAGACAGTGTTTCTCTGCATAGCCCTGGCTGTCCTGGAAATCGCTCTGTAGAGCAGGCTGGAGATCCACTTGCCTCTGCCTCTTTCCGCTGAGATCAAAGGGGTTCACCACCACTGCCCAGCTCCACACTTTCTTTTTTACAGATGAGAAAAAAACCTGAATTCTGAGTTCTTGTGGGAGGGGAAGTGAGTCTCAAGATTACACAGTGGGTTTAGAGATCAAGACGCTACCAAGAGAGGCTCAAGTTATTTCTCCCCTGTACTCAGGCCTACCAGCCCCAGAGACCCAATCTGGTAGAAAAGAAGGGGTGCATGCTTCTGTCCCCTCCCAGCCCACCACACCGTCCCTCCTGTGTCTCTCCCTCCTGCCCTACAGTCGGCCCTGAACGAGTGGCCATCCTCCAAGATTCCACCACCCGTACGGGCTGCACCATTAAAGTGGACTTCAACACGTCCCTCACTCTGTGGTGTGTGTCTCGGTCCTGTCCTGAGCCAGAGTATGTGTGGGCCTTCAACGGGAAGGCCTTGAAGAATGGCCTAGATCACCTGAACATCAGTAACATGACAGCAGCACACGAGGGCACGTACACGTGCATTGCTAAGAACTCCAAGACCCTACTGTCCGGCTCTGCCTCTGTGGTGGTCAAGCTGTCCGGTGAGTCAGCCCCAGCCTGATGACCAGATGCTCTCCACAGAGGCCCAGCAGGCCTTTGCTGACTGGACCATCATTTTCCCAGAAGAGAATTAGATTCCCAGCACATGCACTGAGCGGTTGGGACAAGTTGGCAGGCATATTGGATTGTCCCCCTCTTGACTAGGTGCAAAAAGGGTCAGGCAAAAACTGTCACATAGAAAATAAATGGTGACTCATATCCTCTGCCTTGAAGTTAGAGTAAGTGACACGTGAGCCCCGTGTTTCCTTCTTGTGGGGTGGCGGAGTGGGACACCGGGGTCCATGTCCTTCCATGTAATTATCCCTGTTGGTAGAAAAGGCACCAACAGCTGAGAGCCCTGCCAACCCAGGATACGCAGGCCTGAACTGCACACTCTCACACACCACAGCTGGAAAACCAGAGGCAGCTGTCGGCTCGTGGAGAAATCCAGCCAAAGGCACTGTCTTCACATCTCTGTTCTACATAAGTGTGTGGGATGTGGGGGGAGGTGTTGGCACTGAGAAACCTCAGGGAACACTGCTCATGCCCCAAGGATGGTGGCTTTGAACATCAAGTTCTCACCGAAAATCATAGCGTTTGAAAGGTGAAGGCAGGAGGATCAAGAGTTTGAGCCCATCATTGGACACAGACAGCTCAGAGTCAGCTTGGGCTACATGAGACCTTGTCTCAAAAGAAAAAAAAAGCATCAATAATTCTACCTGGGTTTCTTCTCAAGTGGCCATTGTCCCCTGGGGACAGTGAGAATCGTCCTCCCCTTCCTCCCTCCCTTCTTCCTCCACTAACAGGCTGGGTCTCATGAAAAGGGTGGGGATGGACCCCTCTTTCACGCAGAACAAAGATGGAAGCCCCAAAGGTAAGTGAGCCTCCTGTCTTACCTGTGAGGGGCCTTGGCTGGAGACAAGGTGGACCAGAGGACCTCGGGGACAACGTGGGGGGTGTCCAGGGTCTGCAGGTATGTGTAGGGTGTACCTAATGCAACACCCCCAAGTTTGCTTCCTCCCAAGCTGCCAGAACTCATGTGGCAGATGCTGGGAGTGAGATAGAGGACAGAGAGACATGACTGTTACCCTGCCTGGGAAACAAGCTAATCTGATGGAGGAGGCACGGTCTTTCTCTGATCTCAGGGGAATCAGGGAGGGGAGCTGCCAGTCAAAGAGAAAAGGCAATGCCTCGCCTTTTCTGGATTCCCAGGCACTGATGGAGGAGACATAAAGCCCTCTAGTCAAAGAGAGGAGGCACAGCCTGAAAGAATTTCCAGGCCATTAGGAGATACTGCTTTACTTTAAAATTCATAGTCTGATGGGGGAGACACAGGTCCCACTTTGGGAACACTTCAAATCTGATAGGGGAGTATGAGCCCACCCACTTTCTATAGAAATTTCTGATACAATTGAGATAATTGCTCCCAACTCTGGGGAGGTCTCTAACTTTATCAGAATATTCCACTTTGATAATCCCCAATTTCTCGGTCTGATGGAGGAGATGGAGGCTCCCACCTTGGAGAGGATCTCAAACCAATGGGGTAGTCTTCCCAGCTTCTAGGGTCCCAAACTTGATTGGAAAAAAAATCTAGACTTTCCCAATCTGATGGAGGAGACACAATCCACACATTGTGAGGATTTTTAATGCAATACAGGATGCATGGCTTCTTCCCTCTAGAAGCTTCTGATCTGATGGAGAATTGTCACCCCATATTCTCAGGTCTGCTACTTTCACAGAAAAGACACACTATGGGAAGAAAAGTTCCAGACATCCGATGGGGGAGACACAGCCACATTTTCTGGGATTCTCAACCTGATAGGGGAGTTTGGAAGCTTCCACTCTGATGGAGGAGACATGGCCAGATTCTCTAGGGTCTCCCAGTTTCTTAGGAGGGACAACCTGCACCATCGCCCAAGGCTGAAATCTAGAAAGGGGTGATGTGTCCCTGGCAAGCACCACTGAGACAGTCTATGTGATCACCCATGAAGTCACCTCCATCCTTGGTCTCCCCAGCACCTCATGAAGAGCACGATCCCTGGAGGAGTTGGCCAAGGGAGGGGGAGGACTGCACTCCACACCCAAGGCAGACCTGGCTGACAGTGGTGGTGGCTCTCTCTCCAGCCGCAGCCGTGGCCATGATGATTGTGCCTGTACCGACTAAACCAACGGAGGGCCAGGATGTGACCCTGACCGTCCAGGGCTACCCCAAGGACCTGCTGGTCTACGCCTGGTACCGTGGACCCGCCTCAGAGCCCAACCGATTGCTCAGCCAGCTGCCGTCTGGGAACTGGATCGCCGGCCCTGCACACACGGGCCGGGAGGTGGGCTTTGCCAATTGCTCACTGCTGGTGCAAAAGCTGAACCTCACGGACGCCGGGCGCTACACACTCAAGACCGTCACACTGCAGGGCAAGACTGACACATTGGAGGTGGAGCTACAGGTGGCCCGTGAGTGAGCGGCGTGTGGGGGGACACAGTCCCACAGGTGGCCTTCTCCTCCCCACAAGCCTGAGGGACACAGGCATGTGCCTCTCCCATCTGACCTGAGTGTCCCCATGTGGCACTTGCCTTGCCTCTCAAACGATGACATCCACCAAGGGTAGAGGGGCCTCCATCAGACTGAGGTCTCCTTGCCCATATAAGGTATATGTCAGATGGAAGGCTATAAATGGGGGTGTCGTGTGAGGGTGGGCATCTTTTCTCTTCAGGTGAGTGGACTCTAAACCACAGAGATCCAGCTTCTTCCACCACACTGGGGAGTTGGGGTGAATGCAAGTATTTTCCTCCCCCATGAGACGTGCAATGAGGGCAAGCCGTTTCCACCTTCTGACACGAGAGCTCCCCCAACCTGAAATGCATGTGTGCACTAGGATGCAGGCTGCTAGGTGTGTCTCCTCCATCAGACAGGGTTCTCTGTTGGGAACAACCTCTCCCACATCAGGCTGGGGGCTCTCACAGCAGAGAACCATGTCTCTTTCATCAGACTCAAAGCTGTCTTCTCCATCAGACAGGGAGTTCCCAGAGTCAGGGACAGCATCTCCTCCATCAAACCGGGAGCTTCCAGAGTCAGGAACTGTGTCTCCTCCATCAGATTGGGAACTCCCAGAGTCATAGACAGCATCTCCTCCATCAGACTAGGAGTTCCCAGATTTAGAAACTGCATCTCCTCCATCAAACTGGGAAACTTCCAGAGTCAGGAACTGTGTCTCCTCCATCAGACTGGGCGCTCCCAGAGTCAGAGATAGTATCTCCTCCATTGGACTAGGAGCTTCCAGACTCAGGAACCATGTCTCCACTATCAAACTGGGAGCTCCCAGAGTCAGGGACAGCATCTCCTCCATCAGACTAGGAGTTCCCAGAGTCAGGGGCTGTGTCTCCTCCATCAGACTGGGAGTTCCCAGAGTCAGGGATTGTGTCTCCTCCATCAGACTGGGAGCTCCCAGAGTCAGGGATCGTGTCTCCTCCATCAAACTGGGAGCTCCCAGAGTCAGGAACCGTGTCTCCTCCATCAGACTGGGAGCTCCCAGAATCAGGGGTATGTCTCCTCCATCAGAGTCAGGGATCTTGTCTCTACCATCAGACTAAGAATTCCCAGAGATCTTCAAGGCCATGTTACTAGGGCAGGTGCGCTGGACAGGTGCCCCTGACAGAGAATAACAATCTGTAGTCTTGCCTGTCCAAAACCTAGACACTCAGATGTCAAGATCCTGAGCCAGGACCAGTCAGGACCCAGCCACTGGCTGGCTGGGTTCACGCAGGCGCACTCCCGAGCCCGGGAATTCCTTTGCAGCCTCCTTTGTCACAGTCCAGCTGGAGGACCAGTCTACCTTCCTGCACCACCAGACCCCAGATCCTGGCACAGGCTGAGCGGGGCGGAGGGGTCCGCGGGAGGCGTGGTGGGCGGGGCTGCGGGAGGATCCTCCTGCTGACTGACAACCTCCTTGTCCCCGCCCCCGGTCCTCACGCACAGCCCTGGAGTAGCCGCCTCCGCAGCCGCCGCAGCCGCCGCAGCCGCCGCAGCCGCCGCAGCCGCCGCAGCCGCCGCAGCCGCCGCAGCCGCCGCAGCCGCCGCAGCCGCCGCAGCCGCCGCAGCCGCCGCAGCCGCCGCAGCAGCAGCACCCACACCGCAGCCACTGAGACCTAGAGAGAAACGCGCTCTCGCAGCATCTTCCCGCATCCATCCCCGAGCTCAGGACCGCTCACCTGCAGTCGGGATGCAGACCGCGGTCCCGCCATCCTGCCTCCATCTAGATTTAGCGCCGAGCTGTGGGAGAGCTACCCAGTCCATAAACGTCAGGATGAATGCACGTGGTTATCGGCCTCTCCTTCCACCGCCGCCAGTTAAGTCAAGTGCAGCTAAGGCCCCCCTGCTTTTGGTTGCCACCACAGAGCATGGGCGCATGTACACCTGGGGATGCTTGACCCGCGCCCCTCTGCTCCAGGGTAGGACCTGGAGCTTTCGCACAGGTCTGCAGCTCACATGGAGGGGTGCCCTGCTACCCAGAGGGATAAAAACCAGACCTCTATGGGTACAAATAGAAAGTGTGGAGTAGGGGAGGACCCTGTTTGCTGGGTGGCTCCTGCCCTCACCCTTGCCCTAAGGCAGGACTGCTTCCCTTGGAGAACGGTATTTCTCAAGGGGCTGTCCAGCACCTTCTAGATCTCAGCCATTACATCAAGAAAGCAACAATCATGGTGGTGCATGCTCATAATGCCAGCAGAGCTGGAGGCAGGAGGATCACGGGTTCAAAGCACAGGGCAGTCTATGCAACGAGGTTCAAGACCAGCTTGGTTTACATGAGACCTTATCTCAAAAAACATTTTTAAGGGACAGAGAACTAAAAGAGGGTTGATACTTTAGGAGTAGATTATGTGGACATAGAATTACTTCTCTCACACATTTTAAAAAATTTTAGAAGTACATTGTTGAATGGATCCCCAAACAGTCTTCAGTAACAGAACCTTCTGTGTTCCTGCTTCTTCGGCTTAGGTTTTCCAGTTTCTCAGTCACCTCGAGGGCCCTACTGGCTCTAGGCTACCTAGTTGCAAGGGACTCTGGGAAATGTAGTCTTACCCTTGGAAGTGTTGACGCCTCCAAATGATGTCATCATTGGTCAAAGAGAATGTTTCCCAGGTGGGAAGCAGGCAGCCTCAGCTATGCTGGGTTAAAAATTCTGCCTCTCACGCTGCACAAAATGACCTATTTTACCTACACCCAAGAAGGTAAGAGGCACAGCCAATTACCAGGTCCCAGAAAGCTTGGGGAACCGCGGATGCCAGCTGAGGTTGTGTGGACTGGGCATTGTGTGAGGGGTAGATGCTTAATTAGGCCAGCAGGAGGGGGAGGCAGAGAGGGAGAAGGAAAAGGAGGCCTCTAAAGTTTCTAGGTCAAGCTAGGTTCTGTATCCCTGGTACAGGAAGGCTCAGGTGTCCCCATGACCAAGTCATACCTCCCTCTGGGCATCTTTAGGTGCCATCTCAAGCCGGTACAGTGTCCTTCATTTACAGTCCACGAACAAAAACGACAGTCACCATGAGATAGGTTTTGTGGTGAATGGCACTTAGCTCTGGGTTCCAAACCTGCAAAAGAATAGTAAATGAGAATAATGTGGCTAGTTTTATTTTTCATTGCTGAGGAATGAATCTAAGACCTTGTGAAAACTAGACAAGCTCTCTACCACTGAGCCACACCCCCAGCCCCTCACTGGGGGATTCTAGGCAGGGGCTCTACCACTGAGCCACACCCCAGCCCCTCACTGGGGATTCTAGGCAGGGGCTCTACCACTGAGCCACACCCCAGCCCCTCACTGGGGGATTCTAGGCAGGGGCTCTGCCACTGAGCCACACCCCAACACAGTCCACCATTTTATTTGTTTTCTTGAGACAGGTTCTTACTATCTAGACCAAAATGACATAGAACTTTTGACCCTGCCACTTTAATCTCCCAAGTTTTGAGAGTCTGGGTTTTTTATGCCACCTGGCCAGGTTACTTTTGACCTTTCAGCTCGCCAGTTCCTATGACATCCCCTTATGTATTGCTGCTGTCAACTCACAAGAGAGGAAACCAAGGGTCTGTAGTACTGTAAACCTTGCTCCAGCTTTTGTAGTTCCCACAGCTGCCAGAAGGGAGTGTAGTCAGTGTTACCAGTTCCTCTTGAGGCAGCGCAGGGTGATGGAGTGGACGGACAAACACTGAAACTCTGCTCTGCTAGGGAAATCGACTCTTTGCATTTCTTCATCTGTAAAATAGACATCATCATAGCTCTTCCCTCATAAGACTGAGGATGCTATAAATGTACAAAAAGAAATCCTTGAGTATTGTCAGTAATGTTCACGACCCTCAGGCAGATAGAAAAAAAAAACACATTTGTCTAAGGCTGAGGGTGTAGCTCCCAGTGTTAGAGCCCCTACTTACAATCCCCCAATGAAGGGTCATGGGATATAGCTCAGTGATAGAGCTCCAGCCTAGAATCCCCCAGTGAGGGCTGGGGGTGTGGCCCAGTGGTAGAGCCCCTGCCTAGAATCCCCCAGTGAGGGGCTGGGGTGTGGCTCAGTGGTAGAGCCCCTGCCTAGAATCCCCCAGTGAGGGGCTGGGGGCGTGGCTCAGTGGTAGAGCCCCTGCCTAGAATCCCCCAGTGAGGGGCTGAGGGTGTGGCTCCTGCTCAGGATGAGTTCCTAGGTTCCATCCCTAGTAGAGGGGGAAAAATAATAATATGTGTTTCTTCCATGCACCTTCCCACATACGTAGGTCTGCCTCATTTTGTGTAGTGCTTAGTAGACTTGTCATTGAAATCACTCATTCTGCCTTCCACGATAATAATAGCCCAAAGCTAGTCTAAGTCTTGGAACTAGGCTATTACTCCCAGCTGCTTCTGGGACCTGTGATCTCGATGAAGATTCTGACATCCAAGCTTCAATTTGAAAGGGGCTCCACTTCCCAAATCTCCTAAATATGTATTTAAAAAATACACACAACAGGACTAGAGAGGTCTCTCAGTGGTTAAGAGTACTGGGTTGTTCTTCCAGAGGACCTGAGTTCAGTTCCCAGCACCCACATGGCAGCTCACAACTGTCTGTAACTCCAAGATCGACACTCTCACACAGATGTACATGCAAGCAAAACACCAGTGCACATAGAATAAAAATAAACAAATAAATAATTTAAAAAAAATACATCATAGCTGGATGTAATAGGTAATCCCAACTCTCAAAATGTTGAGGTGGGGGTTTGCTCTAAGTTTGAGGCCAGACAGGGTTGCACACAAGAACCTGTATCAGAGAAACAAAAAGAGGGCTGAAGATGTACTGTGTTGGTGGAATGCTTGCCTACCATGCCTGAAGCCCTGGGTTCGATCCCCAGCACTGCAGAAACCCAGTGAGGTAACACACACCCTGGAGGTAGAGGCAGGAGGGTCAGAAGTTCAAGGTCACTCTCAGCTCTATATCAGGATCCAAGCCAACTTGAGGTACAGAAGATCCTGTGATTGGCCAGGAACAGTGGCACATGCTTTTATTCCTAGAACCTGGGAGACACAGGCAGGAGGATCTCTGTGAGTTCCAGGCCAGCCTGGTATACTTAGGTGGGTTCTAGGCCAGCCAGGACTACACAGTGAGAGTCTGTCTAAACCAAGGAGAGAAAGTGAGAGGGGGGTAACTGTCCAGATTTTAGCTCAGAGAGGAGTAGGATCACACAGAAGACACAGGCAGAGGCCTCTGACCAGAGACCTCACTGGTTCCCCACCACCACCAAAGCTACCAAGCCTAGGTGTCCCTGGGAGCCCTTGGATTCTACCATCCCAGGAGGAGAGGTGAAAATCACCTCCAAGACATCTCTACCTCCTTCAGCCCCATCCCCAGATGCCTTTTCTGAAGTAACTGCCAGAGATGGGTCGGAGAGGGAATGACCTCTTGGCCACACACATAGTGACCCAGTTGCCTGTAGAACCCAGCAAAGAAAAGGGAGGAAGCCTGACCCCAATTTTTCTCTATGGACTGGAATGACAATGTGGGGAGGAAATAGGAGGAGGCCTAGGATGGGAGGCAGAGGGTGCCTGGCGGCAGACGACTGTCGCTATCCACCTTTAGAACCAAGGGAAGCATCTCATTCTGGCACACAGTGCCCCCAGAGGGAGTCACAGCAGCCGCTGCCAGTCATTGGTTGGAGCTCTTGGTGCCCACCACCACCATAGCGTGTTTTAGAGGCAGGAGATCAAAGCCCCTAGACCTGTGATTTCTTCTCTCTTGGATTGACAGCCTCAGGCCTTCTTTGGGTTTCCTCGTGGTTTGTTTTGTACTTGGAGGCAGGGTTTCGCTACAAAGCCCAGGCTGACCTGGAAGCCAAGTGCCTCCTTCCTCAGTCTCCTGAATGCTGGCAGGGCACCCAGCTACAGAATTCTTCCCAAGGCATAAATGGCTCCCCACTCTTCATACTCCATTTCCTCGCATCCCATGCCCTTCTCTGTTCCAGAAACCCAGAGGAGTAAAATAAATACATAAATACATACATACATACATACATATGAGAATCGGGCTGGTGGGGGCAGGGTGGGTGGCCAGATGACTCATGGGTAAATGCATTTGCTGTCAAACCCAATGTCCTGACTTCCGTCTCTGGGGTCCACATGGCGGAAGGAGAACTGACTCACAAAGTTGTCTCTGACTTCCACATACATGCCGTGTCATATGCACACATGCACACACACACACACACACACACACACACAAATAAACAAAGTTCAAGAACTGAGCTGGGGTGCGGTTCAGCTTGTAGAGCGCCTACCTCTGCACGAAGCCAGCCCCATGTAAACCACGCAGGGTTGTGTACAGCTGTAGTCCCTCAGGGGAGGCAGAAGCAGGAAGATCCAAGTATGTACGTTCCAGGCCAACCTGGGCTACAGACTGACACCCTGAAACAAAAGAACCAGTCTCTTTGACTGGGTGTCATGGTGCACACCTGTAACCGCAGCACCCCAGAGGTGAAGTAGGAGACTCATCAATTCAAATTCCATCCTAGGCAACAAAGCCAGTTTGAGGCCAGTCTGGGCTACCAAAGACCCTGTCTCCAGAAAACAAGAATCAACAGCATGGTTGAGAGGACCACTTGAATGCCCATAGCCAAAGATGGCTGGTTTGGGCACGTCAAGGCTCTGAACTCCATTACAGGGTCTAGGATGCCAGAAGGCCAAGGCCAAGGGCTGGTGAGGGAGCTCACTCTGTGAGAACTCCTATCTGGAGTCATCTTGTTTTGGCCTCCCAGGGCCTCTTTCCTGAGAAGGACAGAGAGGCAGAAGAAGAGGGGTGAGAGTCCAAGCTCCCTAATAAAGGTACTGATCCCATCAAGTCAGGGTCCCATCTTTATTGAGTTTTATTATTTGTTTATTAATTAATTCATGTTTGGTTTTCAAGACAGGGTTTCTCTGTGTAGCCCTGGCTGTCCTGGAACTCACTCTGTAGACTGGGTTGACCTAGAACTTAGAGATCCGCCTGCCTCTGCCTCCCGAGTGCTGGGATTAAAGGTGTGCGCCATAATGTGGGCAGAACCCCACTTTTATGGAGTTTATGACCCCCCCCTTGACCTCAATGATGCCCTTTTGGGCTCTGTCTCTAAGTCCAGTTTCTTTAAGGACTTAGAGCTTTGGCACAAGGGAGTGAGGAGTGGACTGTCCCCACCGGCCTCTCCGCTTCAAGGACAGTGCCAGGCAAACAGCTGGTCCTCAACCGACGCTTGGTAAAGGACCAGTGGATGAGTGGGTGAGCACCGCGGACCCTGCTGTGCTGGCCATGTGGTCCGCACAGGAGCCAGGTAGATTTTAGGGGTGCGTATTGAAGAGAGCAACAGGGTCTCCCTCAACAGCCCAAATAGGAAGCAGAGAATAGGAAAGTCTGTAGACATGTCATTAAAGTGATGGCCTCAGAGCTGGAAACAAGAAACACAAGGGTATGGAATTTAGATTGAAGATGAGAAGCAGCCTCACAGAGGCGGACATTCAAACTGCATTAGAGGGTGGGGGCGTGGCTCCGTGGTAGAGCCCCTACCTAGAATCCCCAGTGAGGGGCTGGGGGCGTGGCTCCGTGGTAGAGCCCTTGCCTAGAATCCCCCAGTGAGGGGCTGGGGTGTGGCTCAGTGGTAGAGCTCCTGCCTAGTTAGTATTCATGAGACCCTGGGTTCAGTCTCCAGCACTGAAGTAAAATGAATAAATTAAAAATAGGAATGGCAAGATGGCGTAGCTGGTAAAGATGCTTGCAGCAAAAGCTGGAGGACCTGAGTTCAGTCCCTGGAGCCTACGTGGTAGAATGAGAGAACCAAAGCCTGAAAGTTTTCCTCTGACCTCCCCCAGGGGTGTTTTGGCATACAAAGCAACACACACACACACACACCCCACATAAATAAAATGAGGTGTGCACGGGTTTCTGCTGTAACATAGAGTCACAAGCATGGTGGCTTAAAATAAGTCTCCTAAAGCTAAAATGAAGCTGTTCCCAGAGCGGCCTTCTGGAGGCTCCAGAGAAGAATCCATCCCTCCTCTCATCCCATTCCTGCAGGCTGTCAGTGATCTCAGACCTGGGCCTCTAAGATCAGAGGTGAGAGAGAAGGAAGGGCATTCCAGACAGAAGGCAACGGCACCGCACGTGCAAAGGCTAGGAGGCGCCCAGGGGGAGAAAGCAAGTGGAATATCGAGGAGGTGAAATAATAATGGGAGTCAGAACATTTGGCTAACCGCCTGACAAACGTGGGAACTGTGGCAGAGGACGCGCAGGCTCTGAAGTTGGATGCCACCAACACCCCTTCGGCTGTCTCTGAAAAACCGGCCTCACTGTAAGAGAAGAAAAGAGGCAGGGACATGCCAAGTTTTGGGGCACAGAAGCTACTAGACAAAGCAGGAAGACAGGTGGGGGGTGCAGAGAATACAGTGAGAGAATACGTTGTTCGGGCCAGCCCTGCCCGGTCCCTGAGACACAGGGGCTCTGGAGGGAAGTGGGTGAAAAGTGTGGGCTGTGGTTTTTCACCCATCTGCGAAGAAGCCTCGTCCTCTCCCCGACTTCCCCTCCCGCCCCACAGAGCTGCCTTGTTTGTTCCCCCATCATTCGTTTATGATGGGAAAGGCTGGATTTCCCCTAACCCAGCAGACTCCTCTTCCCTCTGCCTAGCCCGACCCTCCCACCTTGGGAAGCCCCGTGCGGCCTCCCAGAATGTCCCAGAAGGATGAAACTGCTGGTACCTTCTGTTAGCCATTCATCCAGCCAGAGGGGTCTCCAAAAGAGGAAGGAGGTCACCCGCAGTCACCCAGCATGTGGTCAGCTTGGGACACTGGGACTTCATCGCCCTACTGTCCCCCCAACACCCCAAAAGACTATCTTTGATATGAGGAACAAGTTTGTAGAGGAGGTTCTGCAGGGCGGGGGGGGGGGTCTGGATTCACACCCAGGTCTCTGAAGGATGACTTTGCTGTAAGCTTAGAGGCGAAGGAGACAGATGGACAGGACCTGGCCCTGTATTCTCACTTCTGTTGGGGAGAAAGAAAGACGTATCCCCAACAGACAGGCATGGCCCAGCAGATAGGAGAGTTCAGGAGGCTGTAGGAGCTAAGAAGAACCAGCGAGGACTTCCTGGAGGAGGGGAACAGCTGCCTGGGAACTAGAGAATGTGTGGGGTGGATCAGCCCAAATGTACCCTAGAGATAGAACAGTGTACAAAGGTGCAGAGCCAACGGGAAGCCCGAGACCTTGGAAATATGTCCATTGCCCTCTCCGGGTTAAACAGTATGCCTCAGTAAACAGTTAGGCACAACAAATATTCACTCGTTCATTGAATAAACACTTCCCGGAGTTCGGACGGACGTAGAGACACCGCGGCGACTACCAAGGTCCCACTTGGATTGCGACCTTGACCTAGGAGTCAAGGAGCCAAGCAGAAGGAAGGAGAGGGAAGAAGCAGGAAGGATGTTCCAGGCAGAGGAGACAGCCTGTTGAAAGGAGGCCGTTTCTCAGGGCGACGTTTTACCAATGGCTCGCGGTTCCTCTGAAGCCTGGGGGTGCTCAGAGAGGCCTGATAACTCTGGCCCATTGGCAACTCCTCCCTAAGGCACTGGGAGCCACAGAATAGCGAACACAGGAGGAAAGAGTGGGCTTGTGTTTCGGAAATAAGCCTCCTCGATGCCCCTGGGGGATGAACACAGAGAAGCCACAGAACCACAGCGGCAGGGGTGGTCAGAATTTGCACCCGGTGCCAGGGAATGGGTGCAGAGACCTTTCTCGGTTCCCTGGCTATGGGTGAGACGTTGGTTCGTAGCAGCCTCCAGGTGGCGCCAGTGAGCCGCCCGCCGAGCTTCTCCAGCATCAAAGGTGGGTGGGCTCTGAGCAAAACACTGAGGTCCCCCTGTCGTCAGCCTATGCTCCCTGACCCCAGTAAGAGGACCCCAGAGTAGATTCCTGATCGTTCCCTTCTGCCTAGAGCACCTTTCTCCCCATCAGACTATAGGAAGTCCACAGTGCCACCACCAGATCGCCCTCACACTCCTGTGAAACTGTCCAGGGCTGGGATTGTCGGTGTGGGATAGGGTGGGGGTTGGAGTGGGCTGTCACTTCTCACATCAAGGGTAGTAGGCACACCTGTTTTGTTATAGAGAGGGAAACAGGTACGCACGGGACAGCGAAGCCCTGGCACTCCGCGGTGCTTCAGATGAAGCCGCAGACGCCTTTGCGCCCACTTGGCCCCCTGTCTGCACCTGCCCCCCAACCCTGCGCCTTGGGCAACTTCCCTGGCACGAGGACCAGGGGAATTTCTGCCCTGCCGGCCTCTGGGCCACTCGCCTGCCCTTCCCGGCGCCAGCCACAGCTTGGGGTTAAAGTCCAGAGCCCTGCCCGGGCTCCTGGTTGATAGGAAGGGAGATGAGGCCCCACTTCCTGCGGGGACTCCCCTGCTACCAGAGGTCTCACACCCATCCTTGGGAGGCAGCTCCTCCAGAAAATTATTCTCCCCTTACTGATTCTGTAGCCTAAGCCTGGAGCTCCACCCCTCCCTCTCCTCCAGCCTCAGTTTCCTCTCACAGTGAGCTCCAGGGTGCAGGAGAGTGAGATTTCAGCGTGGATGTGGGGTCCCGAGAACTGCTGTGTGAGACCGAACCAGCTAGCTGTTGCTCCTTTGTTTGGTTATTTGTTTTGTTGTTGTTTCCCATTCTGTGAGTGTGTCTCACTATGCACCCTGGCTGGCCCAGAACGCACAGAGATCCCCCTGCCTCTGCCTCCTAAGTAGGTTCTGTTGCAGTACTGGGACTTGAGTCCAGGGCCTCCGGCTTACTCCAGGAGGGTTCTAGTATCCAGCCCCTCATTGGTGGATTCTGGAAAAGCCCTATACCACCAAACTACACTCCCGCCCATCCCCTACTGCAATATCCGAGATATTTAGGAGACTGAGACAGGAGGAGCAAAACCCAGGCCAGCGAGGGTAAGCTGGGGAGCCTGCCACAAAATAAACAGCGAACACTGCGGAGATGACTTAGTGCGTAAAGGGCATTTCGGACAAACATTCAGACCCGAGATCCGAAAAGAAAGGCAGGGCACTGTAGTACACACGTGTGACACAGCAGGATGGTCCCCGGAGCTAACTGGTCAGCCAGTCTGGCAGAAACGACTCCGAGCTTAGCAAGAGTCTCAAAATAAAGGTGAAAACCAGCAGTGTTGGCAGAAGCCTTAGGACCCAGCACTCAGGAGGAGCAGGCCGATGAATCTCTGTGAGTTCAAGGCCAGCCTGGTCTACATAGCAAGTTCCAGGACAGCTGAAGCTAGGAAGAAATATGAACCAAGTTCAAAGGCAGAAGGGAACATGAGGAGACATGAGGAGCTTCTTTCTTTCTCCTCCGATGGCCCTTTAGCCTTCCCTTTTTTACTTTTGGAGGGAGGTTTTGAGGCAGGTTTCTCTGCATAGCCCTGGGTGTCCTAGAACTCACTCTGTAGATCAGGCTGGCCTCAAACTCATAGAGATCCACCTGCCTCTGCCTCCCAAGTGCAGGGATTAAAGGTGTGCGCCACTGCATTCCAGTTTATTGTTGTTTTAGTTTAGTTTGTTTTGTTTAGAAACAGAGTCTTACGTAGTCCACTCTGGCCTCAAACTTACTGCACCCTCAAGGGTAGCTTTGAACCTATGACCTTCCTGCCTCTCTAGTGTTGGCACTGGAAGTGTGCACCACCACCCTATTTCTTGGGTTGCTGGGGATTGAACTCCATGTGTTATGCGTCTAGGTGAATGCTCTACCAATGAACTACATCCCAGCCTTGTTTTTGGCTTTCTGAACTCAAACTCACTGTGTAACCAGGGCTAGCCTTTGATTCTTAATCCAGCTGCCTCCACCTCTCAACTTCTGGGGTCACTGCCATGCCTTACCATGCCCAATTATCAATTTTTATTATTTTTTTCATTCACAGGGTCTGGAGTCTGGAGCATCACACAAACACGCTACCCTGAGCCCCAGCCCCAGGTATGTCAAATACCCTCCTCTCTCATCAGGACTGTGCAATCTTTCAATACATCTTTAGCCTCTCTGAACCTTGATCAAGGACATAGGGTAAAGCTGACACCTCAAGTGTCCCCGTAGATCTGCCCAGGACATATGTCCAAACCAAACAGAAGAGCCTTATTAGTTCTTAGGGTGGAACTGGCCACAAAGCCCAGAGTAACTGCCAGCATCTGTGTTGCAACGGGTGAGGCCTGCGCCAGGCACTGCCAGGCCCCACCTGTTTCCTTTCAACCTGATCCTCCTTTGGTGACCTGGGAAAGTGAGCAGAGCCATCCCTGGGTTACACAGGGTATCATCAGGCCACTTTTTTTTTTAAAGATTTATTTATTTATTATGTTACAGCATTCCTTCCATGTATGCCCGCATGTCAGAAGGGGGCGCCAGGTCTCATTATAGATGGCTGTGAGCCACCATGTGGTTGCTGGGAATTGAACTCAGGACCTCTAGAAGAGCAGTCAGTGCTCTTAACCACTGAGCCATCTCTCCAGCCCCCATAAGGCCACATTTAAGAGTTATAGTTTGTAAACCAAGCACGGTGGCACACTCCTTTAATCCTAGCACCTGTGAGTTCAAGGTCAGCCTGGTCTGCAGAATGAGGCCCAGGACAGACAGTGCCACACAGAGAAACCCTGTCTGTAAAAACAAACAGGAAAAAAAAAAGGATCACTGTGTGTTTTTGCTTGGGGAATTTTTTCAACATTTACTTAATGGGTGGAAGAGATAGTTTGAGGGAGTCCATGCTTTCTCCTATTGTACCAGGTCCAGGAACTGAACTCAGATTCTTAGCCTTGGCAGTCAGCTTCTTTACCTACCAAACCATCTGACCAGCCTAGTTCAGAGCACTTAGGGAGGTTTAATCGTCCGACACCATAGTCTGCATCTCTTCTCTTCTGTTTTGTTTTGTTTTCTGTATGTGTTTTGATTTGGGGGGGGGGTGTTTCAAGACAGGGTTTTTCTGTGTACTCCTGGTTATCCTGGAACTCTCTATGTAGACCAGGCTGGCCTCAAACTCAAGAAATCCTCCTGCCTCTGGCTCCCAAGTGCTGAGATTAAAGGTGTGCACCACCACCACCTAGCATTGTTTGGCTCTGTTTGACATAAGGTCTAATATAGACAAGGCTGATTTCAAAGTACCTACATAGCCAAGGATGACCTTGAACTCCTGATCCTACAGCTACCTGAGAGCTGGCATTATAGGCTAGCACTGCCTCACCCTGTTCATGAGGTGCTAAGGGTGGATTCCAGGGGTTTGTGCATGCTAGGCAAACCCTCTACCAGCTGAGCCACATGCCCATGGATTTGAAGCTGAGGATGAATGGGTGTGAACGGTAGGCAAGGGGGAGGGGCCTCCGCTTAGAGACCGCACAGAAGTAGGAGGTACCTGGCACTACAATGATGATGGAAGCCTGGACTTTCTCCTGCGGTCTATTCAGACGCAGAGCGACTACCTAGGAATCCACTCATGTGGGCAGGGAAGCCAAGGCAGGCAGGGGCCAGGACGGTGAGGCCTGGAGTTGGGAGGACTCTGGGAGGAGAGTGGAAGCAAAGAGTGGCTACAGGCACAAGAGGAACATGGACCGGAAGTCTAGTCGGTCTCCTCACTTCTCAGTCCCCATGTCCACCCAGGAGGCCAGACCTTCATATTTCCTTGTTTCTCAGGTTCAAGATCATGATGAGTCTGATGCTCACACATAAGACACCTGGGTCATTCCTTCCTTTTAGAGCCCTCCCCCACCCCGATTTTTCAGTGCCAAGGAAGAAACCCAGGGACTCCATTATACTAAGCAAGAAACCACACTCCCAGCCCCTCACTGGGGGATCCTAGGCAGCCCCTCACTGGGGGAGTCTAGGCAGGGGCTCTACCACTGAGTCACAACCCAGCCCCTCACTGGGGGAGTCTAGGCAGGGGCTCTACCTAGAGCCACACCTCCCATCTTCCCATCTGCACTATCCCCCCTGTGCAATAACAACTTTCTATGAGCCCTGCATTCAGGAATTCATTCATTCATTCCTCTTCATCCTGTTTCATTCTAAGGAGTAAATGTTGTGGAGAGCAAACCCTTGGCACTCAAGGGAACTATGGAGTAGAGGGGTCTTCATGCCAGCACCCCTACTCCTAGTCCCTATCTAAGTATCAGTCTGAGGCTAGTTCTATCTAAGTATCTGAGGCTATCTCTTAACACCTGAAAGAAAGCAGAGACCCCGGATGTTTAGGATTCTAGAAGTCTTTGTCTTAAGAATGTCTTATGCATGGCCGGAGAAATGGCTCATTGATTAAGAATGAGGATGCTCTTTCATAGAACCAGAGCTGGATATCCAGCATCCACTTCAGGCAGCTCACAACTATCTGTAACTCTAGTTCTACGGGGTCCAATGTCCTCTTCTGGCTTCTGTTGACACCCACACATGCAACATTCCATACACAGAGATACAGATACAGGAACACATACTAAGACATGAATCTTACTTTAAAAAAAATATTAGGCCTGGCCAGGTACAGTGGTACAGGCCTGTTATCCCAGTGACTCCAAAGGCTGAGACAAGAGTATCAAAAAGATCAAGGCCTTCCTGGGCTACAGAGTAACATTCTACTCTAAATTAGAATCAATGAGGAGAATCCCCTGCCTAGAATCCCCCAGTGAGGGGCTGGGGTATGGCTCAGTGGTAGAGCCCCTGTCTAGAATCTCCCAGTGAGGGGCTGAGGTGTGGCTCAATGGTAGAGCTCCTGCCTAGAATCCCCAGTGAGGGGCTGGGGTGTGGCTCAGTGGTAGAGACCCTGCCTAGAATCCCCTAGTGAGGGGCTGGGAATATGGCTCAGTGGTAAAGCACCTGCCAATTATGCCCAAGTGATGACGAATTATCAAGTCGGCACAAATCAATAACCAAGCTAGCTCAATAGAAACAGGTATTTTTAATGAAAGGAAAAAAGGGGAGCTCACTCTACCAGAGTCGCGATCCAATCCCTCTGGCGGACACCGCATGGAGAGAGCGCATACCTGAGTTCTCTCGATTTTCTACCTGGGGTCCCAGTAGCCACACCCTAACTTGATGTGACTGGCTAGTGGCTCTTCCCCATCACCCAAGGCTCTAGATTCACTCCCTATTGCCTAGCTTCCTGTTGGCTTTGGTTTAACTGGACATACTGGAAAAGGTGTTCAATGCCCTCAGTGATCTAGGAAACGCTCCTTACACCTGTGGGAAATTCTGACATACGTACTCATACACTAACACTAAGATGACTCACAGATCTGAAGCATCTAGAGCTAGCAAGGATGTGAAGCAATTGGAAGTCCCAGCCAACACTGGAGATCAAAGTGTAGACTGACCCCACCCCATGAGAAGACTGGCAGGTAAGTCAGTCGCTTGACAGAGTGGCGCCCAGCAAGCTCACCAGTGATAGCGATGACCCACATGATGGGGGAAGAGACCAACTCCCGTCCATTGTGTTCTGACCTCCACGTGAGGGCCATAGAGCACACATGCCCACAGACACACACATATTACACACAAATACAAATATTCTTTAAAAACTGTGGACTCCAGGAAACAAAAGCAGCCCTGGTCAAAAGCCAGGAAATAGAAATGGTCCATAAGCCCAGCAGCAAAAAAAGGGGGGGGCAATGAATATTAGCAGGTTAGCAAGTCTGTGTAAGGGGCTACAACACTGCAGGAAAGGGGTGATTTACTGGCGATTTACTAGAAGATGAGGAACCTGAGGGCTGGAGAGACAGCTCAGTGCTTAGGAGCCAAACACAGGTTGCCTGGTGAGGAGGGAGCTTGGGGCTTGGAGGGGAACTGTGGACTGTGGAGTCTAACCAAAGTAGGCAACCCTGATTCTAAACTGATTGCTCCTATCATATTTTGTGAAATGGTTATGTTGCATTAAAAATATTTGTCTACTTAATAATTTCGTGATCTTGTTTTTGTTGTTGTTTCAAGACAGGGTTTCTCTGTGTTGCCCTGGCTGTCTTAGAACTCTCTCTGTAGACTGGGCTGGCTTTGAACTCAGAGATTTGCCTTCCTCTGCCACCTGAGTGCTGGGATTAAAGGTGTGTGCTACCTCCACCTGGCTATTAAAATATTTTTTAATTCAAAACTTTGTTTTAAGCCAGGTGGTGGTGGCACACAACTTTAATCCCAGCACTCGGGAGGCAGAGGTAGGCGGATCTCTGTGAGTTCGAGGCCAGCCTGGTCTACAAGAGCTAGTTCCAGGACAGGCGCCAAAGCTACAGAGAAACAAACAAACAAACAAAACTTTGTTTTCATTTAATATGTTTTGGTTATATTGTTTCCCCTCCCCCAACCCCTCAGGTCCCTCCCTCCTCCTTACCCATCCAACTTCAGCCTCCCTTTCTCTCTTTCTCAAAACAAACAACAAAACTCAGTAAGACAAAAACGTTTAAAACAAACAACCCACACACACACAAAACCATGATGTCCATCTGTGTTGCTGATGACTCTTGGGCATGGAGCTTGCCTGGAATATGGTTGATACACCCAGTGACTTCTCTGGAGAAAACTGATTTCCCCCTCCCAGCAGGAATCAAATAGAGGTGGGATTCCTTGTCTTGTTTAAACCCCTGCAGGTCTTGAGTGTGCCTTCACAACCTTGTCATGCCTTGTTGTGTCTGCCAGACACTGCATCCTTGGAGTCATACACCACCACCCCTGGTCTTCTGCATAGATCCCTGAGTGGAGGAGAGGGGTCGGATGAACACACCCCAGTTAGGACTGAGCGCTCTAAGGTGTCTCTCCACACACTGGCCAGTGTGAGTCTCTGTGGCAGTTAACATCTACTGCAAGCAGAAGCTTCTTTGGTGAGGGCAGATCCCAGCCAAGTGTGGCAAATGTGCATCTGGTCTCATTTTAACCAGATGCAGAATCTGAGTTGTATTTTACCTTTTTTCTTTTAGTGCGTAGGTTATTACACAGGGCTGTTTGTAAGTCCCTTAATGGTGGATTCTAAGCAAGCATCCTACCACTGAGCCACACCCCAGCCCCTCACTGGGGGATTCTAGGCAGGGGCTCTACCACTGAGCCACACCCCATCCCCTCACTGGGGGATTCTAGGCAGGGGCTCTACCACTGAGCCACACCCCAGCCCCTCACTGGGGGATTCTAGGCAGGTGCTGTACCACTGAGCCACACCCCAGCCCCTCACTGGGGGATTCTAGGCAGGTGTACTAATACTAAACCACAACTCTGGACAGAAATTTTTCTTTGAATCTTCTACTGTTCCAAATCTCCATTCTTGGAGTTCTGGAATATTCAGGAGACAAGATCTTTGAGAACATATGGGCATCTGTAGCCCACAAAAATGCTAATTTGGGATCAGAGACACATAAAAGATTTAATTTCCCCAGAAGTGATGACTTAAGGTGTGTGATAAGTTCAATACTGAGCGATGTGCGAAAGCACAGGCCATCAGCCTGCAGCTGCCACCTCCTGCAAGGTGGGACAATAACCAAGCTCATGAGGTCGCACCTTCTCCATTCCTCCCCAGCCAGTGCAAAGCCAAGCACTGCCCAGGCAGTGTGTATCATCAGCCATGCCCTAGCCAGTTTCTCCTGTGATGAGCTGACCTGTGTTGTGGCTCGGCGGAGAGGCCACTGAACAGACCGCTGCTGCCTACTGGAGACCGGAGTCCACAGAAGCGAGGTAACTCAGCCACACCGGCAGGGTCCCAACCACACAGGAGTATGTCGGAGGGCAGGGCAGGGCAGGCCCAGAGCCCTGCGTCAGAAAGAGGGGACAATGAGCGTGCCTGCCCTGCCACAGGTGCCAATGAGGAAGAGTTCTGTGTGTTCCCCAGAAGCCGGGGAAACTTCTGTACTCTGGGGCCCAATGGGGAAGGGGGAGTCTAACTTCTGGGGAAAAGGTGAATGACTAGAAATAGCTTCTCCTCCTGTAAAGGTTCCCAAGGGGGTTCTGAGGGATCAGTAAGATGGCTCTACAGATAGACGTGCTCGCCTTCGAGCCTACGAACCTAAATGCCAACCGCGGGCTCCACACGGTGGAAGGAGAGAATGGACCCACACAGTCTGTGAGCTCTGAGCTCCACATTTGCTCTAAGACATGCATAGACACATACAGACCCTAAATCAGTAATCAATGTTATTGAAAACACACATTTAAGAAGGGGCCTCCTTATGACCAGAAGGATGACTCGGTAGTTAAGAGCACTTGCAGCCCTTGAAGAGGACCCAGGTTCAAGTCCCAGCATCCACACGGCAGCTTGCAACCGTCCACAAGTCCAGTTCCAAGGGATCTTGTGCCCCCTTCTGGCCTCAAAGGGCTCTGCACACATGTGGTGTACATCTGTTGATGCAGGCAAAACACTCATACACATAAAATAAAAATAAACCTAGAAGGAAGGAAAGGGGCTCCTAGTCTAATGGTTGCCTGACTCCAAAAACTAGACCGGTGGCAGACACATTTCTTCACGTCAAGGCTTAAGATGCAGCCACTGGGCTGCAGACAGTGGATAGAATTTGTTCAGCATCCCAGAGCCAAGGGTTCCCTCCCCAGCACCTGCATAAACTGGCGATGCTCCCCAAGTGCGTTATCTCAGCACTAAGGATATGAAGACAGGAGGATCAGAAGTTCAAGGATCCTCAGACCTTTGCCCAATGCTGAGGATAAAACTTTGCCACGTTCCCATAGGCTCTGATAGAGGACTGAGGTGGTACCGTCCGGTGAGTTCTAGTCGAAGGAAGGAGGCCCCAGCAGCCTGCCCTCCTGGATCTGACCTTCCAGTCACCCACGTGTTCCCGGGAAGGCATGGAAAGCTGCTCTCTCTTTTTCCTTCTCCCTTCCCTCTTTTTTTTTTCTTTTCAAATAGCCTCACTTTGTAGCTAAAACGGTCCCATCACCCACTTTGTAGTCCAGGCTGGCATTAAAGTATGGCAATCCTACCTCAGTTTCTCCTGTGCTAGGCTTGCTGGTGTGAGCCCGCACACCCAGTTCCTCATTCTTTCTCTCTCCCTGATTCCATTCCTTTCTTCCTTTTCATAGGCTTTCACTGTAGCCCAGATTAGCCTCAGACTCACCATGTCTATTCCTACCTCACCTCCCAAAGTACTGGGATTACAGGTGATTGCCACCACCCCTGGCTATAGTTCTTTGGGGTGGGTGGGCTAGCCTCAGACTTCTAGAAATCCCCCTCAGCCTCCTGAGAGCCTCAATGACATGTGCCCCAAAGAAGGCCACAGCCAACTTTCCTTTTTCATAAAGATTTATTTTTATTGACGTGTGTGTATATGTGTGTATGTGTGTGTTATGTATGCAAGTTCATTTCAAGGCCAGAAGAGGGCATCATATCCCCAAGAGCTGGAGTTATAGGCAGTTATGAGCCAGCTAATATGTGAGCTGGGAATGGAACCCAGATCATCCAGAAGAGCAGTGCTCTAACCAACGAGCTAGCTCTCTAGTTCCTCCTTATTTTTTAATTAATTGTGTATGTATATGTGTGTGTGTGTGTGAAGGAGAGAGAGAGAGAGAGAGAGAGAGAGAGAGAGAGAGAGACTCATGCCTCATGAACATGGAAGTCAGAGGATATTTGGGGAATCTTTTCTCTCTGCCATGTGTGTTTTCAGAATCAAACAAACTCAGGTCTTAGACTTCGTAGCAAGTGCTTTTATCCACTGAGACATCTTGCTGACCTTGAACTGGCTTTGCAGGCGAGGATGACCTAGATCCTTTTGCCTCCGCAAGCTAAGTGCTGCTGGGATTAAAGGATGCTCCGCCATGCCTGGTTTGTGTGGTTCTGAGGACAGAAGCTGGGACCCACGCGTGTTAGGCCAGTGATCCACCAAATGAGGCCCAGCCCTGGAACCAGAGCCTCCCTTCTTGTCCTCACTGACAGGATGAACCAGAGTGGTGGCTTCCCTTCCCACCTTTGTGGAGAGTCCTAGACTCAGGGACCTTCTATAGGAGCATCCCACGATTCCCAGCCTTGGACGTCCCGTGTTCAACCCAACCCCAGTCTCCCTGGGGGCACAGCCCTGCTTGCTTATCACCCACGGGTGCCATGACACCAGCCGGCTACAGACTGTCCCTGAAAGTGGAGCGTGGCAGGCTCCTAGGGGGTTTCCACTTCTAATCTCATGCCTTACCCAGGAAGGAGGAGTCACCCCACCTTCCAGACAAACTGGGAGGGGCAGGACAGGGTGCTGCAGAGGCCACAGTGCCAGACAACAGCAGAACAGGGGGCAGAGCCAGATCCACGTGACACCGGAGCCTCAGATCTTCCCACAGGAGGATGAAGATGCTCTCTGGAGGCGTCGTTCTGTCAGGCAGCTATGCCAGAGGCTTAACTGCTGAATCATTCATCTCCCAGACATCACACATCATTCTCAGTGTCATCGTGCTAGTATGCGATGACTCAGGGGGAAACTGAGGCCCAGAATGATCAGACGCCTAGAAGGCAGAGCCCTGTTTCCAAAGGTCACACAGTAGCTTGTGTTCTCCTGGTGTCTGGCAGTTTTATGGACCTGGACAGACAAAAGACTGAGTGCTAGTGAGCTGGCTCAGCAGGGGGAGGCGTGCCTGTCAAGACTGGAGACCTGAGTTCAATCCCAAGGACCCACATGGTGAGGAAGAACTGACTCCAAAGGCCATCTTCACGCTTCCAAATGTGTACTGAGACACGAGGATACCTGTACACACACACAAAAGAAATAAATGCAATCAGCCAGGCAGTGGTGGCGCACAACTTTATCCCAGCACTCAGGAAGCAGAGGCAGGTGGATCTCTGAGTTTGAGACCAGCCTGGTCTACAGAGTGAGTTCCAGGGCATCCAGGGCTACACAAAGAAATCCTACCTAAAAAAATAATTTAAAACGAAAGAGAGACAAAAAGGAAGGAAGGAAAAGAAAAGGAAGAAAAGAAAAAAGAAAGAAAAAGAAAAATCCAAAACAAAACTTGAAAATAAAAGATGCAGATGTGGGGGTGGGGAGCCATTGGACAGCAGTAAAGTCGTTTCTCCAAAGAACCCCCACAGGAGTGGGTAGAGTCAGACACCCCTCTCCACCAGGCATAGCCATAGCGAGAGGCTACAAAGACTGTGTGCCCTGAGCTAGCCTAGGTGGGACTTTAAAGGAGCCATCATTAGAGTTTCTCATGGACATATATGTCAAGAAAGGTCACAGGTCCTTTTTTTTTCTTTTACTTTAGTTTTGGTTTTTAGAGACAGCATCTCTTTGTGTAGCCCTGGCTGTCCTGGAACGTGCTCTGTAGACCAGGCTGGTCTCAAAGTCACAGAGATCGCCTGCCTCTTCCTCCTGAGTGCTGGGATTAGCGTGCTCCGCCACTATCCAGCTCTCTCTCTCTTTTTTTTTTTTTTTGTCTTATGGTGCTAAGAATCCAAACCAGAGTCTGGCTGAGCATGATGGTGCACCCCTTTAATCCCAGCACTCAGGAACCAAAGGTAGGTGGATCTCTGTGAGTTGGAGACCAGCCTGGTCTGCATAGCCAGACCCTGTCTCAAAATAAAGCGTTTGAAAACAACCTATATAATAGACAGTCTACCACTGAGCCACGCCCCCAGCCCCTCACTGGAGGATTCTAGGCAGGGGCTCTACCACTGAGCCACACCCCAGCCCTTCACTGGGGGATTCTAGGCAGGGGCTCTACCACTGAGCCACACCCCCAGCCCCTCACTGGGGACTCTAGGCAGGGGCTCTACCACTGAGCCACACCCCAGCCCCTCACTGGGGGATTCTAGGCAGGGTTCTACCTTTGAGCCTTAGCCCCAGCCCCTCACTGGGGGGTTCTAAGCAGGCACTATACATCTTAGCCACATCCCCAGATCCCTTTGGGGTTTCTGGGTTTTGTTTGTTTGTTTGTTTTTCCTTTTTGAAATGAGTCTCCCTGTTGTAGCTCCTGCCTCTACCTTCCAAGTGCTAGGATAAGGGGCGTTTCCCACTGCAACCCAACACTTTCTTACTGGAATTCATACTGTGCCAGACCTGTTCTGAGAGGGGCTGAACTCTTTTGACCCTCATAACCATCTGATAAGGCATGTGCATCACCCCACTGTGTAAAGGAGGAAGCTGAGGTTCGCAGCAGGCAAGTCATTTAGCCAGGCGCAGAGCTGGTCAGTTTGTCTTGTTTTGTCCCCCCTTTTTTTCAAGTAAGCTCTTACTATGTGGTCCAAGCTGACCTCAAACCCATGACCCTCCTGCCTCAACCTCCAAGTCCTGGGGCGACAGGTGTCTTCACCAGCATGCCTGGCTCAACCTGATTTGACAGTGTGTCATTCACAGATGAGGACCTGATGGCCCACATTCATTCCGTGGCCTGTCTGTTTACTCTCTGTATCCATCTGATCTGTGCCCATTCCTCAGAGACACCCAGCCACACACTGAGGGGCAGGTGCCGACCTCCCCACATCCTGATCCCATCCTTCTAGGCTGATCAAAGTGGTTGGGGGAGGGGCGCATAGGGTGTCACTCTCCCAGGCGGCAGAGAGAACAAACCAGATGTCGCAATGCCTTGACTCAGCTACTGCGTGCAGAGAGAGAGAGAGAGAGAGAGAGAAAGAAAGATAAAGCCTTGGCCGAGCCCCAAAGGGCTGACCCTGCCCAGTGCCAGGGAGTCAGGCGGCTGCCAAGGCCCAAGGGGAGGAGCCAGAGGTCCAGACCTTGCTCCAGGAAGCTGGCCTGCATTCACCTCTGGGGGCAGGGCATCCTAGTGGACCCGGGGCAGATGTCTTGCCAGGAGCCCAGAGAGAAGGCGGCTGGAGGTTCTGGCTTGTCATGGGACTGAAGTCTAACTCCTTTTTGTCGCATTGGACAGTCTCTGTCCACCTACTCACCCCTCCCTGTTGCAAGCTGCAGGGTGTGGGTTGGGCTGTCAGGTCCCCGTAGAGGACCCTAAACCCACAGCTTCTCCCTTCCAAGCCTCAGTTTCTCCATCCAAACCAGTCCTTCCCCGGGAGTAGGGACTGAGAATGAAAGATAGTTTGCACCCGCTGGGGCTGAGGCCGCCTGACCAGTCGGCAGGTTGGAGATGGGAACCAGTGCTTAAAGCCCAGCTCCTTTCAGTTCCGGGCGGTGTGAGCTGGGGAAGCAGCTTCAGCTGGGAATCTACTGTGCTTTCCTTTCATCTTGAGACAGGGTCTCATGTAGCCCAAGCTGGCTTGGGACTTCACAATGTAGCTGAGGATGACCCTGAACGTCTGACTCTGCTGGGCCTGCCTCAGGAATGTCGCGACTGCAGGCCTGTGTCACCTTGACTGGCTTATATGGCTCTGGGAAAGCACTGTACCAACACAACGACGGCCCAGGTCAGGTAGAAATAGTAGCCAAGTTTCCTCACAAGGTGTGGCAGAGATTAAGTGGGCTGACCCCATTGGGAGCTTGACCAGAAGGAACAAGCCCTTTCTGTCTCATTCGTGTGTGTAAAAAGGTGACAAGGAGGTCTGAGAGCTGGGGGGGTGGGTGAAACAGGGACAGTTAAGGCAAGCAAGCAGTGTGGCCAGACAGAGCGACACACACACACAGGTAATCCCAGCACTTAGGAAACTGAGGCACAGTTTGGGTTCAGCCTGGACTACATAGTGAGTTACATCAGAAGAACAGGAAAGGAGCAGGAGGCGTGGCTCAGCATTTAAGAGCACTGGCTGCTCTGGCAGAGAATTTGGGTTCAATTTCCAGTACCCACATGGCGGTTCACAACCATCTGTCACTCCAGTTCCAGGGGATCCAACACCCTCTTCTGACCTCCATAGGCACCAGGCATATGCATGGAGCACAGACACACACGTAGGCAAAGCACTCATACACATAAACATAAAACAAATACATCTATAAACTAAATACAATTGGAAAAGCCTAGCATAGCCCAGCATGGTGGCTCAGCCCGCAATCCCAGCACACAGAAAGCTTCAGAGGAAGGAGAGGTTGAGGCTAGCCTGAACTACATAGCAAGACTCTGCCTCAAGCAGACAGACAGATGGAGGAGAGGCCAACCGAGGAGGGAGAAAGCGCTGTCAGTAAAGTGTTTGCACGGTGGCTCAGGCCTTTAATCCCAGAGCTCAGGAGGCAAAGGCAGACAGATCTCTGTGAGTTCAAGGCCAGCCTGGTCTACAAGAGCTAGTTCCAGGACAGCCTGGGCTACACACAGTAAACTGCTTGCTCTGCCAAGCACAGGACCTGAGTTGAAGATAGATAGGTAGGTAGGTAGGTAGGTAGGTAGATAGATAGATCCACTAAAAACACACATCGTGGTGTGGCACCGTCTATAATTCCCCGTGAGGAAATATTGAGAAGCACATCCCTGGGGCTCGCTGTCCTCTGCTCTGCTAACCCATCCTAATCATGGGGTCACAGGTCAGCAAGAGACCGTGTCAGAAAAAAAGGCGCATGACACTGAGGCCAAGGACCAGCACCTGAGGCTGCCGTTCACACACACATGAACACCTGAACTGTACGCACATTTTTAAAAGCGGAGTTGGGAGGGTGGGAGGGTGGGTGTTTTCTTGAACTGGTCCAGTTAGCAAATAAGAGAATCAAGGCTGTATGAGGTCAACTCTGGAAGTTACAGACTTTAAAGTGCGGTTGGTAAGATTTGTACCTAGGCCTCCGAGAAACAAAGTGGGACAAAACTCAGAAATTGAGGTGGACTAGAGAGAATGAGGATGTAATTCACCCTACCTCCCCCTCCGGAAGGGGAATCGAGGTCCAGGTCCCCTTTGGTTCTCCCTCCTTCCTGCTCCCAAGGAGAAATTAAGGATGTAGCAGGAGAGGAGAGAGGAAGAAAAGATCTGAAGAAAGACAAAGAGCTTTGTGTGAGGGAAAGTGGTTAGACAGCAAGCAGGACTTCCCAGTCCTCTCTGGGAAGTTTTTGGGACTCATCCAGGGGCAGCCCCTGCCAGTGGGTGGGGCCTCCAGAGCTGCAGAACCCTAGAGGAGAGACCCTAGTCCTCCCCGCCTGGGGTTTGAAAAGCCAGGGGGGAAACAGGGGGTTGGCCATCCTGGTTCTGCATCCTCCATTCCCGACACTGGAGGGGAGGCTGTTGTGGGAGCTGGGACTTTCCTAAGCGGCCGAACATTCTGGGAAATCAGAGACAGCTGCAGGGCGGGGCTCATTCCAGGCCTCTCTCCTTTTCCCTCCCCTCCGTCCCCACAGGGTCCCCAGGCGCAGTACCTTCCAACTTGCTCCAAGGGTGGTCCTCAAAAACTGCTTCTTTGGGCCAGTGAGATGGCTTGGTGGGCAAAGGGGCTTGCTGCCAAGCCTGACTGCTTGAGCTCGATCCTGAGACCCAGTGGTGGGAGGAGAGGCTGCCTCCTGCCCTTCCTTCTCTACACTTGTGCACCCATGAAAGTTAGTAAGCAAATGCAAACACCAGATTTGTAAACACGCAAAGGCCTCCTTCCTTAGGCTTCTACCTTCAGGCCCTCCCATCTCTTTCAGAACTGACCTCCACTGCCAGATGCCTTCCAACTACACCCTCACCTCTTCCCTCAGACCCTCACCTCTTCCCTCAGACCCTCACCTCCTCCCTCAGACCCTCACCTCCTCCCTCAGACCCTCACCTCCTCCCTCAGACCCTCACCTCCTCCCTCAGATCCTCACCTCCTCCCTCAGATCCTCACCTCCTCCATCAGACCCTCACTTCCTCCACTAGGCCCTTGCTTCCTCCATCAGACCTTTACCTCCTCCCTCAGACCCTCACCTCCTCCTTCAGACCCTCACCTCCTCCCTCAGACCCTCACCTCCTCCCTCAGACCCTCACCTCCTCCCTCAGATCCTCACTTCTTCCCTTAGACCCTCAACTCCTCCCTTAGACCCTCATCTCCTCCATCAGGCCTTCACCTCCTCCCTCTGACCCTGCCTTTCTTCCACAGATCCTTCTCCCCAGGCCCTTTTGTTCCCTCCTCCGTCTTTACACACACACCAGCACCAAACACCAACTCTCCCAGCACCAGGCGGCACCCAAGTCTGGCACACACACTTTATGTCACCCACTCCAATCTTGTGAAAGTCAAGCCATCCCCTTACCTGTCCCAAGTCATGCCCCTAAGTCCTGCCCCAGCTTCCGTTTAGTGGTCAGAGCTCCACAACTGTCTCTTGGGTCTGGGGAACCCAGAGGAGTGGGTTAGCAGATGCTAAATCAGCCCTGCTCCTTTCCAGGGTGATTCTCACTTTACTGCCTCCCCCACCCCCACGGTGGCAGGCAGAGGTGACGTTGCCTTGCTGGCCAGAACAAACTGAGTCTCAAAAGATGATTGACTTCTCTGGGCTCACACGGGGGACAGGAACCCAGGACCTGGGCGGGCCAGGGAAGAGCTCTACTCCAGCACTGTTTGTGTCATATGTATAACATTTATTTATTTCATGTGTGTTTGTGTGTGCACACAAGGCAGGGCATGTGTGGAGAGGACATGTCTCACAAGGACAACTTGTGAGAGTCAGCTCTCTCCTTCAACCACGTGGGTTCTGAATATAACTCAAGTCGTTCAGCTTGATGGCTAGCACCTTTACCTGATAAGGCAACTTACTGGCCGCTTGTTCATTTGGGGGATCGTGTAGCCCAGGCTGGCCTCAAACCTTCTCTGTAGGTAGCTAAGGCTGGCCTTTGAACTCCTGGCCTTCCTGCCTCAGCCTCCATCGTGGTGGTTATTGATTCATTTTGTTGAGATAGTCTCCACAGGTTGTCCAGGCTGGTCTTCAACTCATTCTATAGCCCAGGCTAACCCAAACCTTTCTATTGTCTTGCTCCTCAGTAGTTAGAATTACAGGCAAACACAACTCCTTGGGGTGGCTTGGAGGTGAGATTTGAACCCAGGTCTGGTCCTCTCCCCTGATTCCCCTTAATGGCACACTGGGGGGGAGTAAGGGGAGACAGCCAGAGAGAGACAAAAGCAGTGGGAACAGGTAAGGTCATCTGGCTCCTCGAATCCCACAGACGAGGTTAACCATCCACTTGGGTACGGGCCCCAGCGGGCCAAAGTCCCCTCACAGGCTCCACACCCACGTTCATGGTTTCAGGACCACGGAGGGTGCAGAGACAAAAAGGGACAGAAAAATGGAGACACTTGTAATCTCAGCACTCTGGAGGCCCAAGCAGGAGGCTTGTCCCTAGTCCGTGGCCAGTCTGGGCTACAGAGACCCTAAAAGAGTCAGGAATCAGGATAGGGGACAAAGAACCCAGGGATAGGTTTGTAGAAACGCATGGACATCCGGAGAGAGAACCAGGGGACCTCGTGAATCCTCTGGGCAGGTTTGCAGCACAGTGTCCATGTAGCTCCCTCCTTAAATCTCCAACTGCCTCCCCCCCATCCGCCTCCCTGTGACTCAGTGACCTGGACTCAACCCCAGTGGCCGCTCCACCTCCAGGGATGTCCGGGAAAGCCCCGAACTGCGGCCCCGCCCCGGGGCGGACCCTGAGGAGGCTGAGCTTCTGCCCCGCCTCTCCAGCTCCTGCGCCTTTGAGTCAGGGCCCCAACCAGCCCGGCCTGTTCCCCACCCGCCAGCCCCTCCTCAGGGTGGGAAGGGAAGTGGGGGAAGCTGAGCGAGTCAGCCTGCACCCCTAAGCGCCACAAGTGACTGGCCTTGAGCCATAACTGCGGCCTGCTGGCCCAACCTCTATCTGCACTTTTACATCTCGCAGGATCTGTCTCCAGGTCTCTTGCCTCTGCATCTCCTTTGAGACCTCTGGCTGGCAGGGACCCGGCAGACACACACACACACACACACACACACACACACACAGAGAGAGAGAGAGAGAGAGAGAGAGAGAGAGAGAGAGAGAGAGAGAGAGAGAGAAGGAGAGGGCCAGAGAGACATGCTCATCCACCCTGTGGCCTGCAAGCCCGGAGGCACAAGGAAGGCAGAGGGTGGCTAGGGCCTGGGCATCAGCCAAAAATCAATCCCTGCCCTGGGCTGGGCTTTTCATTCGCACCCTGATGGAGCAGACTGTCATCCCCACCTCCTCAAGAGGCAGGCAGGAAGGTTCCAAGTTCAAAGTCATCCTGGGCTACCGAGCAAATTTCAAGGCCAGCTTGGGCAGATTGGAAAGCAAAAAGGAGGTTGGACCATAGCTCAGTGCTAGGACGATTGCTTGCTGTGCACAAGTTCCTATGCTCCGGTATTGCAAAAAGTGAGGGGGGGGGATGACCGACTCAGCGGGAAGTGCATGGTCAAGGTCACCCAAGAGGAAGTAGGAATCAGGATTCGAACCCACATCCTAGCAACCCTGTGGCCTCCAAGAATGCACGGTTGGGGCCAGATGAGGTGGCTGGAAGACTCAGAAATACTAAAGGGAAGATGAGGCCTGGGACAGTAGAGTCAAAGAAGGGAGGTTGCTCACAAACGGAGACTCTGATAACCAGACACGCCGTGAAACTCAGAGACAGCGTCCCCAGAAGGGGCTGAGTGGCTGGGATCCCAGGCATGCAGGGGGTCCCTGCTCAACCAACAGAAAATTTTGTCTGTTAATGGTATCAGGTCCACAGCCTCAGCTTTTGGGAGGGAAGATAGGAGGCAGAGGCAGGAGGATTGGGAGTTCAAGGTCATTCTTTGCTAAGTAGCAAATTCAAGGCTAGCCTGGGCTACTTGATTCCTGATCTAAGAAAAAGAAAGAAAAATCAAGGCCCCGTGGAGCAGGTGTCTTCTCAGTACTCGAGGTGAAAACAGGAAGGATCAGTAGGTCAAGACCACCCTCTGCTTCATAGCCAGGTCGAGGCTAGCCTGGGCTACATAAGCTTCAGTCTAAGAAAACAAGGAGAGAAAGAGGAGAGAGAGAGAGAGAGAGAGAGAGAGAGAGAGAGAGAGAGAGAGAGAGAGAGAGAGAGAGAGAGAGAGAGAGAAGACTATCTCTCTAGGATTAGACCCAGCTCCGGGCCAGAGGCACGCAGTGCAGAGCGGCGGGTGGGGACCAGGAGCCCCGGCTCCGCCTCCGAGACGCGGGTCCAGGAAACCCCTGGGGCGGACGGGTGGCCCTGGGGGCCCGGGGGCGGGGAGGCGGGAGGCGGGCGCCGCCCCGGCTGACAAAAGTCCCTTCAGTTCAGTCGGCAGCAGGGGAAGTCCCGCAGCCCGGCGAGACCGCCTTCCCGTGCCGCCGAGCTTGCCGCGCGTCCCGGCGTCTCCGGGCGGCCCGATGCCCCGATGCCCCGCGGGGGCCATGGACGAGGGGCCCGTGGACCTGCGCACCCGGCCCAAGGGCGCCCCGGGCGCCGCGCTGCCGCTCCGCAAACGCCCACTGCGCCCCACGTCCCCGGAGCCCGCAGCCCCGCGCACCCTCGCCGGACCCCAGGACCCCCTGCGCAGCAGCTGCGACACCCTGGCTGTTCCTGGGCCCCCCCATGGCGTGGCCAGGCCGGAGGCGCTTTACTACCAGGGTGAGTAGCCTCCCCCGCGAGTGCCAGGGCCGGGTGGGGGCCACCTGAGGTCAGCAGAGCACAGGACACAAATAGATGGGATTCCTGATAGCTAGGATTCTAGGATGGAAGCTAGTGTCCCAGAGACAGCTCCGAAACAGGTTGCAAAGCTCTGGAGCTCAACCATGAGGGTGCCAGGAGGTCAGAGGGGTGCCCAAGGGTCAAATGGCCTGTGGGGGATGTCAGGGGACAGTGTCCAGTGGCGCAGATATGGGGTCCCATGGTATCCCGAGGCACAGAATTTCAGACTGAGAGGGACCAGATGTTAAGGAGCATGAACAATTAATCGCCACTCAGGCCTTGGAAACTGGGGTTCCGGCATGCAGATATGTGGGGGGTCATAGAAACAGAACAGGGATCTAAAGAGACTGGTACCTTAGGTTAAGTCTTGAGAACCGAGATTTCAGGGGGCATAGGGGTTGAGAGAAAGGCGTTAGGGTTCTGAGCACCCCCGTGTTTAGATCACAGGCCTAAATGATGACACACAGAGCCTCCAAGACCCCAATATTGCAGGTTAGGAGGAATTAGCAAACAGAGCTAGCGTTCTGCACAGCCAGTGTGTGTGCTCACAAGGGTCAGATGGCCCTAGGGGCAGACTTGGGGACTGAGGGTTCTAGGAAGGGGAACACAACTAAGGAATTCAGAAACTGAAGGACTTGGGTCAGAGAGAAGGGATTCAGGGGCCTGGAAAGGTGGGACTGCGGAAAGGGAACCCCAAAGCTGGTCAGATGGCAGAAATCCAGGTACCCTTCTCCCCAAGCTTTATATCAAGGAAGGGGCATCCCCCTGCAGAACTGCCGAACACCGCTTCCTTGGGCCCTCTAGTTTCTGCAGCTTCTAGCCTATCCATGCTTCAGCAGGAGGACATCAAGTTGCAGAACACAGGTCTTCCTCTGCCTAATGAGAACCCTGGCCTCTGTTTTCCCATCTTTGCGATGGTCCTTCCCAACAGTTTCATCTAAAAGGGTTCTGGGGCCAAGTTCTCTGACTGTCCTGGCTCCCCAGACACATTGTGTTTACCGGGCACCCAACACCCAGATCTTTAGTCCACCAGCTACGAAATTACAGTGTAACTCTGCAACTGGGGTACCCCTGCTGGGTGGTGATAGGTCTTTCTCTGCCCTTAAAGGTCTCTTCTGTAGATGGATGGAGGCCAGACATTTGTGAGAGAAGACACGCGTCATAGGAGGGAATGGGGATGAGGGATAGGGTGAGGGGCGAAGGGTGCAGGAGCTGAGGGAGAGACAAGAATGAGAACATTGTCTTGGGCCTTGAGGAACAAGTTTGAGGAGCTAACAGAATCTGGGGTAGCCAAACATGGTAATGCACGCCTGTAATCTCAGCACTTGGGAAGCTGAGGCAGGAGGATCTCCATGAGTCTGAGGCCAGTCTGGGCTAAAAACACAGTGACACAGTGTTTCAATGGAGGGGTGAGGGCTAAAGAGATGGCTTAGTGGTTAAGAGCACTTGCTGCTCTTGCAGAGGACCTAGCTCTGTTCCCATCACCCAGGTCTAACAGCCCACAAACCATCTGTAACTTCAGTTCTAGGAGTGCAAGGCCCTCTTCTAGCCTCTGACGGCTTCAGGCAGGCATGTGGTGCACATGCACACATGCAGGCGAAACATCCATATGCATTAAAAAATAATACAATTTTTAAAAGTAATGGCTAGAAATAGATCTTTAAAAGAAAAGGGACCTTGGAGCAGGAGAGATGGCTCAGCAATTGAGAGGACTTAGTGTTCTTGTAGTGGATTTGACTTCAGAGCTCAGCATCCATATTGTGGGAACCTATATACCTATATACCTCCAGTTTCAGGGGATCTGGCGCCCTCTACTGGCCTCCATGGGCATGTGCACAAATGTGGTGCACATAAATACATAAATACACTCAGGCACATGCACATACAGAGAAAAATTTTTAAATGATTTTATATAAAGGTAATAGTAAGTGAAGTGATGCGGGTCGATAATTCCAGCACTGAAGAGACGGAGGCAGGGGGATTAGGGGTGTGAGGTTCAAGATCAGCTTGGGCTACATGGGAATGGGAGCAGGGGATTTGGGAGGATGTCAAGGCTTGAAGGGAGAGAACCCTAGCCAAGAGTCTGTGGGTTTGGCTTCACCTGGCTCTTCCTTTTGTTTCTGCTGTCTTCAGGACCTTTGGTGCCCATTTACCCTACCCCAACGGTGGGACCCCCCTTTCCGCTGCTGAACCTGCCCACACACCTCTTCTCCAGGATGTGCCCCATGGAGCACCCCCTTTCCACTGACATTGCCCTGGCCACCCGTGCAGATGAGGATGGAGACACGTAAGTAACAGAGTGTGGGGACGATAAGTTCTGACCCCCGTTAGAATGTGCCTCCATGGCTCGCTGACACTGAACAATCTGTCCCCCTGAGCTTCAGTTCCCTCCCATGGAAAATGGGCGCTGAAGAGCTCTCATTGGCTAGGGCTGCTGTGGGGGTGGGAGACTGAACCTCGTGCATGCTACTTGCTTGCTCTAACAGGAAGCCACACCCCCAACCTCTCAATTTTTTATCATAATCCAAAAACGAGAACTGTATCTTTCTTTGTTTTCTTTTTTAAATTTTTATTTACATATATGGATGTTTTGTCTGTGTGAATGTCTGCGCACCATGTGCATGCCTGGTGCCTGAGGAGACAAGAAGAGGTCACAGGTCCCCTGGAAATGGAGTGACAGATGGTTGTGAGCTTCTATGGGTCTCCCATCAATCACTTTGTTTGTTTGTTTGTTTTTCTTTGGTTTTCCAAAGCAGGGGTTCCTTCTGTAGACCTGGCTGACCTCAAATTCACAAAGAGCCTCCTGAGTACTAGGATTAAAGGCTTGTGCCACCACCACCCTGCCCTGAGTCAAGGTCTCACTCTGTGGCCCTAACTGGCCTGGAACTCACTCACAGAATGAGCCCAGACTCCCTCAAACTTGCATAGATCTGCCTTCATCCATCTCCTGAGTGTTGGGATCAAAGGTGTGTGTCACCATGCCCAGCTCTGGGAACTGCATTTTATCTGCTGATTTTTTGGAAGTATCACACACACATGAGAGGTTCGAGTCTAGTGTGTCATGTCATGTGTCAGCAAACTTTGGCTAGAGCTGAGGGTGCCAATGCACACCTGTAAGCCTTGTTCTGGGGAGGCTAAGGGTAAAAGGCTGGAGAATCCATGAGTTCAAAGCCAGCCTGAGGTTGGGGATGAAGCTCAGTGGGGAGAGTGCTTGCTTGCTCAGGTTCCACCCCCAGCACCGCAGAAGGCCTCGGGAGCTGTTTTGCACTGTATAGCAAACCAACCCTTAGTGCCTGTTTTCAGGGTGAGCGCACACTCATATTCACAAACTCCAGGCTGGACACAGAGTAAAGCAGCCCTCTCCCTGGCCTCCTCCCAGTCTTGGATCATTTCTCTTCTAGTCCACGTCATTCTTTCACGGCCATAGCCCACTGAGCTGATCTCTTGGGTCAGAGGGCGGTCTAGGCCTGGGCAGAGAATATAATGAACAGCCCATGCAGTTGACAGTTGTTCAATTAACCTGGGCGTGAATCCCAGCTGTTTCTCCCTCCTCAGTACCTCAGTTTCCCTCTCTGTAAAGACAGGAATTGTAAGTACGCACCTCTTTGGAAAAGATGAACTGTTTTGTTGAGTAAAGGCCACATGTAGTCCAGGCTAGCCCAGAACTCACTACCTAGCCTAGGACTACTTAGATCCCATCTCCCAGTGCTAGGATTCCAGACCTGCACCGCCATGTCCAACTTTTTTGTCTACATTGACACAGGGTCTCACTCTGGAAGTGAGTGGCCTGGAACTCACTATGTAGCCTATGCCAGTTTATAACTCACAGCAATCCAATCCTCCTACCTCAGCCTCCCACATACTGGGATTGTCATTTGGCTGAAATGGAAAATATAAGGAACCCTCATGTGGGAATTGGTTTGAGATCTGGACTCTCTAGCCAGAGATCAATTGGCCCATTTGTGTAGAGAAGGGTTGGACTGCTGGCTTGATGTTATGGAGCCTCCGTTTCTGTTTGGAAACCAGGCTTCGTCATAGACCTTACACAATGGTGTATACACAAGCGCACACAGACCAGGACTGGGCAAACAGTAAGCGCTCAATACTTGAGTCGGTAATGTTTGCACAGAGCTGCCTGGGGAGGCTGTAGGCTACCACGTGAGTTCAAGCAGGAGAAAGTGTCAGAGGTCCATAAAAGACTCAATAAAACTCTAGCTGCTTCCCACCCCGGGGGCCAAATGCGGAGGTTTAATTTGTAACTGTCCCCAGGGGTGAGCGGTCTGTGGTCTGGTGGCAAGGTGCAGTCTGCACTCACAGCCCCTCACTCCTCTTCCAGGCCCCTCCCCCCTCCCCCCCCACCCCCAACGCAAACACTTCTGCCTCAGCTGCCGGCTCGGGGAAATCCCTTCCCGCAGAACTTGACCGCAGCCCAGCTGCTCTGCCTTCCTCACGTCAGCACCCTTCACTCCCTCCGGCGCTCCCTCCAACCTTAACCCCTTCCGCTGGGGCCGAGACTTACCGGAATGGGCAACAGGCCAAACTCCGGCAGCTTGCCTGCGCCACCAGCCCCACTTCACACAGGCTGGGGGAGGGCAAGGCAGGGAGGCTGGCCAGGGACCCTAAGTCTAAATCCTAGAGAACCAGAAGCCTGTTGTCCGGACTTGGCTTCTTTCAGGGAAACAAGAATCTTAGGAAAAGCCAGCGTGGTGGCTCAAGCTTCGAATACTCCCAGCAAGTTCAGGGAGAGTCCTCTCCAGCTTGAGGTTAGCCTGGGCTACAGAGTAAGGCCATCTGGAGTCCAAATCTTTCTGCAAGAGACATGGGGTACATGCCTTAAGTCTCAGGGAGGAACTGGGTAGGGAAATAAAGAAAGAGATGGGGGGGCGTAGTTTGGGGACCTGACATTTACACAGGTCTCAAAGGAAGGACCAACTGCACAAGTTTTCAGTCCTTTGTTGAAAAAAGTGAGTATTTCAGACAGTGGTGTGCACACTTGTAATCGCAGCACTGGAAAGGCAGGCGGAGAGCGGAGGGTGGCGAGACCTTGTCTCAAAACACGATAGTGGTCCCACGCATTTTAAAGAAAATGAAAGAATTTCAAAACAGAATAGCAGGTTACACTGGGGGAGGGGCTCAGGGGTCATAGCCCTCGGTTAGGCCCCCATGCACCAGAAATCAAGCAAACTTTATATAAACTAAACCCCGAACCGCTGTAATAATGTGGTTCCATATTTTAATGAAGCTGCCTGCCTTAGGGTCTGGAAGTGTGCCCCCCCACACACAAAGACGTAAAGATTGGAGTATTGCAGTTCCATGTCTTCCAAGGAACGTGGAAGAAAGAGAAGCCACTTGGGGCGGGGTGGGGGGATCGCTGCTCAGTAAACTTATGTGTGTTTCTGAAGTCTCAAGAAAGACCTTGGTGTGAATGCGGGAATACCGGAACCAGAAGCCAGCTGAGCCTGGGCCCAGTAAAGCTCCAAGAGGGGCCCCAAGGCTGGAGGACTCAGGGTTCTGCTTCCTCCCCCATTGGGAGAGTGGAAGTTGGGGTGCCAGGGTATGACCGGGTAGATCCCCAGCTAGCCAGGCTTCCCTCCCCCGGGAGCAGGAAGCCCAGCCCCGCCCTGCAGACCTGTTACTGGAAGTCCGAGGGCTGGGCCGCCCCTCCCGTCCCCACTTCCTCCAGCCCCGCCCCACCCCCTGCGGCCCGAGCATTTATGGGAACTGAAGCCTGGACGGTTTCTCTGAAATCATTCGCTCTCTGCCCTTGCTTAACCCCGCCCGCGCCGGGAGGGACCCTGGCTGGCTGCGCGTCTAGGGAGGTGTTGCAGAAGGACGTAGGGAAGCCAAACTGGGAGGGGACTCAGGGCCCGCCCCTCCCCCAGCATTTTCGATTTCAATCGGCTTCATAACATCTGGATCCAGATTCGGGGATTCGCCGACTGTATTCTGGACTGGCCTGGGGCGCTATTGTGGGAAGGAAAGCCAGGCTTACGCAAGAGGTACTTTGCCCCAGACTTTCGCTAGGGAGCACTGACGTCCTATGTGCATTCTTGGTGGAATGTACCCCTCCTCACCCGAGCCCCTCGGACCCCGAGATTTCAGCGCTCCCTCAGAATAATGTGGGGAGATAATTTGTGTGGATTCTGGATGCTCACTGTACCTTTCTGCCTTGGCAAGATTCTGGTTAGTAAAAAAGGCAGTTGGCACGTGAGAAAGTAGATGCTTCATTAATGGACTTTTTGCTTCTACTTTTTTTTTTGTAGTGGTGAAAATAGAACCCAGAGCCTTGCATGTCCTAGCCTAGATTCTAAGCACGGCCTCTACCAGAGTCACACTCTCAGCCTCTCATTGGAGGATTCTAGGCAGGGGCTCTACCACTGAGCCACATCCCCAGCCCCCATTCTAGGTAGGGGTTCTTTTGTATTGCATCCAAAAACCTTTTTGTTGTTGTTGTTGTTTTGCTTTGTTTTGTTTTTTTGAGACAGGGTTTTCCTATGTAGTCCTAGCTGTCCTGGAACTTGCTCTGTAGACCAGGTTGACCTCAAACTCAGAGATCCGCCTGCTTCTGCCTCCCAAATGCTGGGATTAAAGGTGTGCGCCAGCACCACTGGCTCCAAAAGCATTGTTTTGATGATGGAATCTCACTCTGCAGCCCAAGCTAGTCTCAAACGTCCCATCCTCCTTTCAGATGTGCAGCCTCTGCGATTGGCTAGTAAATACTTTCAATGAAGGACATCAAGGGATGGGGTGATGGCTCAATGGGTAAAGCACTTGCTGCTCAAGCCTAGAGGACCTGAGCTTGGAACCGCAGCACACGTACAGTAAAAAGCCTGTACTCCACGCGGACAGCCCTGGGATGTCTCTGGGTGGAGGTTGAACCCAATGTATGGCCAAGACATGCCCACTTCACAGATGAGGAAGCTGTGGCTTGGGGAAGGTATCCATGGGTGTAGTCACTGCACACCTGCTCTCTGTCAGGTACATCCCAGGCTCTGGACAGGGAATGTTGTCCTGCTCAGTACAGCAGATGCTGTCATGGAGAGACTCGGACAGGATATGACTGCAAACTGGACAATGAGCCCGGAGCAACATGGAGGCAACATGGAGGCAAATGTGGCAGGGGAGAGGAGAGAGCATGCGAGTCTGCCATGTATCTCAGCAGAGGCAGGGGTGAGGGTGGCAAGCCCTACAGATACGTCTCAGGTGCACAGCATGGAGGCCAATGTGTCCAAAGCAGAGGGAAGAGAGAGCACAGAGATGCTGTCAAAGGAAATGGTAGATGAGAGCAAAACAACTTAGCATTGGGAGGCTGAGGCAGGAGGACTGCCAGTTTGATGCCACTCTGAGCTGCACAGGTGGACAGACACCCACTCACATAGGGCCTATCCATGTGCGATGTTCAAGCCTGTAATCCCAGCATTCAGGAGATAGGAGGATTGTCATGAAGTTGAGGACAGCCTGGGCCATTTAGTGAGATCAGGGGCAACCTGAGTTATATAGTAACACCTGTCAGAAAAAAAAAATCATGTGAGGGGCTGGGGTGTGACTCAGTGGTAGAGCCCCTGCCTAGAATCCCGCAGTGAGGGGTTGGGGTGTGGATCAGTGGTAGAGCCCCTGCCCAGAATCCCCCAGTGAGGGGCTGGGGTGTGGCTCAGTGGTAGAGCCCCTGCCCAGAATCCCACAGTGAGGGGTTGGGGTGTGGCTCAGTGGTAGAGCCCCTGCCTAGAATCCTCCAGTGAGGGGCTGTAGGTGTGGCTCAGTGGTAGAGCCCCTGCCTAGAATCCCCCAGTGAGGGGCTGGGGTGTGGCTCAGTGGTAGAGCCCCTGCCTAGAATCCCCCAGTGAGGGGCTGGGGTGTGGCTCAGTGGTAGAGCCCCTGCCCAGAATCCCACAGTGAGGGGTTGGGGTGTGGATCAGTGGTAGAGCCCCTGCCCAGAATCCCCCAGTGAGGGGCTGGGGGTGTGGCTCAGCAACAGAGCCCCATAGAAGGGTTTTGTTCCTAGCACCCCTAAAGCAAAAAACTATCCAAATTTTAAATAATTCACATGGGACCTTTGATCAAGTGAGGACTTTGGAGGGGAAGACATATTTGAAAATATTTCTCTGGCTATGATGTGAGGGACTGCCAGGGCAGGTGGAAGCCAGCTGGGGAGGGGGCAGAGGCTGTCATGATGCCAGAGGAGGCCTATTTGGGCTGTCCCAGGATGGTTATGAGTGTTCTCAGCTGGGCGGTGGTGGCGCAGGCCTTTAACCCCTGCACTAGGGAGGCAGAGGCAGGCGGATCTCTGTGAGTTCCAGAACAGCCAGGGCTACACAGAGAAACCCTGTCTCAAAAAACAAACAACGAAGCTTGTACTCTAAAAGTCTTTCCGAAGCATTCCACGCAGCCCTTTCGACAGCCTGGTGACCAGTCCCTAACCCCAGTGATTGCTCCTGTGTCCCCTCAGGCCTCTCCACATCGCAGTGGTCCAGAACAACAAGGCAATTGCCCTCCGCTTAGTCATCCTTTTCCAGCAGGGAGGCCGGGAACTAGACGTCCACAACAACCTGCGGCAGGTGAGGCGGGCTGAACAAAAGCTACTCCACACCGCAGTCACCCTGGGGCTTTGGGGATTCCTGTTCCTGGGAAGGAGGAGTCCCAGAGGAGCCACGCAGCAGGGAGCCAGCATCCAAGTCGTGGGAAGAGTAGTGAATCTGGGCATGGTAGCATATATCTGTCACCTAGCTTTGGGAGACGGAACAGGAACTGAGCGTGGAAAATAGAGAGCTTGAGGCCAGCCTGGGACATACAACAGGCACTGTCTTTTCTTGGGAGCTGGAAAGAGGGCTCAGAGGTTAAGAGTGCTGTCTGCTCTTCCAGAGGACCTGAGTTCAATTTCCAGCAACCACATGGTGGCTCACAGACATCTATAATGGGATCTGGTGCCCTTTCTGGCATGCAGCCATACATGGAGACAGAACACTATGCACATAATAGAAATCTTTAAAAAAAAAAATTGGCCCAGTAAGGGTCCTTACCTCCAGGCCTGACAACCTGAGTTTAAAAACTCACTACTGCGAGTTGCGGATAGACCTCCACCAGTGCACCATGGCACACACATAACACATGCACACAAAATAAATATATAAAATGTTTAAAACCGAAGCAAGAAAACAAAAAGCATCACGGCGTCTCACTGCTATGGTCTCAGCAGTTGGGAGGTGGAGGCAAAAATATCAACGATCAGGTCATCCTCATCTATAGAGCAAGCCTGTGATCAGCATAGGCTCCCTGACATCCTGTTTATCTCACATCGCCCCCCATCAAAGAAAGTTCTGTCGAGGTAGACTTTCTGGGTTTTGAGGTAATCGCAGGGGTCTCCGACTCTTGAACTGGGAGAGATGTCAGAGGCTTCCATCAATAGACTCAGAAAACCCGAGGTGCATGCGCGGAAAGATTCTGATCCCTCGGGGTCACTGTTCCCCAGACCCCTCTTCACCTGGCTGTGATCACCGCATTACCTGATATGGTCCAGCTCCTGGTGACAGCTGGTGCCAGTCCCATGGCCCTGGACCGCCACGGCCAGACTGCAGTCCACCTGGCGTGTGAACACCGAAGTCCCAGCTGCCTGCAGGCCCTGCTGGACAATGCAACCCCGGGCTCCGTGGACCTGGAAGCTCGCAATTACGAAGGTGAGTCCCTAGAGAGGACAGGGTGAGAATGACATGGTCCAAACACAGGCCGGGGCTTGACTGCAGTTTCCCCTTCCCTCAGGGCTCACTGCCCTGCACGTGGCCGTGAACACCGGGTGCCAGGAGGCTGTTCGGCTGCTCCTGGAGCGCGGTGCCGACATCGATGCAGTGGTGAGCCAGGGTGGCATGCGGTCAAGGGCGTGGCCTTGCGTGCGGGGGTGTGGCCTAGGAGGCGGAGCTAGCGAAGGACTCCAAGGTCGCTGAGGGTTCCAGGATCTAAAGCGCTGGAGGCCAGATCAAAGGGAGGGATGCTCAGAGCCTACTAAAAGGGGGTGACTGAGATACCTGCCCTCCCGCAGGACATCAAGAGCGGCCGCTCCCCACTCATACACGCCGTGGAGAACAACAGCCTGAGCATGGTGCAGCTCTTGCTGCTGGTTCGTACCCACTCTCCCCCTCCCCGTCCGCGCCTCTGACGCCAACCCAGCTGTGACCTCCGCCCCTGGCCAGGACCCCGTTTTCCAGTTCAGACCCTAGTTACTGCTTCACCCCAGCTCTGACTCTCCCTTCAACATCTCATTTGCAAATTCAAGTTTCTTTTTTTTCTTTCCTTTTTTTTTTTTTTTTGAGAAAGGGTCTCATTATATTGAATTGGCCTCAAACTCAGAGATCTGCCTGCTTCTGCCTCCAGAGCGCTGGGATTAAAGGCATCTGCTACTCCGTTTTTGTTTTTGTTTTCTTTTTATTGTACATGGTTTGTTTTGTCTGCTTCCAGATCTGTGCACCCTGTGTGTACAGTGTCCTCTGAGGCCAGAAGAGGACGTCAGATCCCCTAGAACTGTTGTTACAGATGGTTGTGAGCTGCCGTTTGGGTGCCTGTAATCAAATCCTGTCCTCTGGAAGAGTAGGCAATGCTCTTAACCAATGAGTCATTCCTTCATTCCTTACGGTTATTTTTTATTTTTTGTTTCTTCTTGTTTTGTTTTGTTTTTGAGATAGGGTCTCACTGTTTCATCCTGGCTATCCTGGAACTTACTCTGTAGACCAGTCTGTCCTTGAACTCAGAGATCTGGCTGCCTTTGCTTCCAAGTACTGGAATTGGAGGGTGTGCCACCATGCCCTACCCCCCCTTTGTATGCTTGCTGGCCAGAAAAGGGCACCAGATCTCATTATAGATGGCTGTGAGTCACCATGTGGTTGCTGGGAATTGAACTCAGGACCTCTGGAAGAGCAGTCAGTGCTCTTAACCTCTGAGCCATCTCTCCAGCCCGCCCTGCCCCTTTTTAAAATTAGATTTAGTCGGCCATATTGTGGAGGTCAGAGGACAGCAAATGTCGTCCTACCCAGCCTAGGCTTTACTCTTAGATGACCTTATTGACCCTGCTTCTGGCTTTCATCTTGTCCTTCTGTCCTTCTGCACTCATTCCATCTACTCTCCAGAACCTTTCCTTCCTGATTTTTCCCTTGAATGACTGGACCACAGTGTCCAGCTCTCTTAGCCTCCCTCTTTGGATTCTTGTGTAGCTGAGGCTGGACTTGAACTTACTTTGTAGCTCAGGTTAACCTTGAACTCTTGATCTTCCTGCAACCACTCTCCAGGCTTACAGGCCTTTGTTGTCTTTGACCACAGCACCCTGTCAAGACTCTGGTTGCCAGGTTCTGGTCACCCGTGTGAGCCCCTGTTGTGATCACCTGTCCCCTTCCCCCAGCTGACCCAGGCCAGATGAGGCCACTAGCCTGCGTGGCTCCTGACCAGAATGTCCTATCCCGCAGCATGGCGCCAATGTGAACGCTCAGATGTACTCGGGCAGCTCCGCTCTGCATTCCGCGTCTGGCCGAGGGCTCTTGCCTCTGGTGCGCACGCTGGTGCGCAGCGGGGCTGACAGCGGCCTCAAGAACTGTCACAATGACACGCCCCTCATGGTGGCACGCAGCCGCAGGGTGAGTGTGTAGGCCTGGGGATGGGAATTTAGGCAAGAGAGGTAACAAAAGTGCCTGGAACGCAGGTGGTGAGGGGAAACCGAGTCACAAAGAAAGCAAGTGCCTGCAGGCCCTCACCTGGATGCCTTGCAGGAGGGGACAGAAGAAGAAAGGAAAGAGAAACAGTGGGAGGGAAGGCTGGGAAGAGAGAGGGAAAGAAAGAATGAATAATGGTTGGAAAAACCTCAGGTGACCCTCATTTTCCCACAGGTCATTGATATCCTAAGGGGGAAGGCCTCTCGGGCCGCCTCAGGGTCACAACCCAACCCATCCCCGGACCAAAGTGCCACAGCTTCCCCTGAGAGCAACAGTCGTCTCAGCTCCAATGGTGAGAGTCTACACTGGGGGCCTTCAGGACCCTGGAGCCAGCTCAATGGGCACCTCCCCTCCCTAAACTGCGTCTCCTTCGCTCCACAGGTCTCCTGTCCTCACCATGCTCCTCACCCTCACTGTCTCCCTCGAAGGATCCTCCTGGCTTCCCAGTGACCCCCCAAAACTTCTTCCTCCCTACTGCATCTCCACCTGCCTTCCTGCCCTTCCCAGGGGTCCTCCGAAGCCCCGGCCAGCCCGTGCCCCCGTCCCCAGCTCCAGGAAGCAGCTGAGACGGATGGGGGGGCAGACCCGGACTCATGAGGCCTCCCTGCCCTGTGGGGACCACTCCTCTGGAACCTGTGAGGACCTTGTTCTGCTTCCCCCGAGTCTCCAGGATCAGGTTTTGCACCTACGCACATGCACCTACTACTGAGCACAGACAGCCCTAATCTCACCCCTTGCCCAGAGCTCGTAGTCCCACTTCTTCTCAGACACCAGGTACCCACTCTGGAATCCACTAGCTGGTCGATTCTTTGTTCAGTCCCAGAAGTGGAGGAACCCAAGGACAATCCCTTCTCCTCTCCCATCCTCCACCCTGAGGAACCAGGAGCGTCTGGGGCAGCACTGATCACAATGTAAATTATTAGGTTTGGGTCAGATTTCTTTTGTAATAAAGTATTTTTGTACCATATCCCTTGCTTCGGATCTGTCACAACCAGGCGGGGCAGAAGTGTGCTTGTGGGTGCTCACCTATTTGTATCCCAATGCTGTTGGGGGAGGGGGCTGGGCTGGTGATGGCTTTGGCGGTAAAATGAGTTACTGGAACATTGTGACATCTTCCCTGGGGATGTTGGAGGGTTCCAGAATGTTCTAGCTGTGGGAGTTTCTGAGGGACTCTGCAATTTGTGGGCCACTGTGGGAACTTTATCTGATTGGTGTTTGGGCTTTAAAGAAACACTTACATACATATAAATACATGTGTATATAATTTATGTATATAATATATTATATATTATATGATTATAATATATTTGTATTATATATAATAATATGTGTAATGTAATGCATATTTATATATTATAATATATTTTAAATATAATATATTATAATATGTAAAGTATATAATATGTAGTAAGTCCTACATATTTTCTGTCCTGCCAGCCAGCACCCAAATAATGACATGGAGTCTTATTAATTATAAAAGCACATCTTATAACTTGCCGGGCAGTGGTGGCACATGCCTTTAATTCCAGCACTTGGGAGGCAGAGATAGGTGGGATCTCTGTGAGTTTGAGGCCAGCCTGGTCTATAAGAGCTAGTTCCAAGATAGCCTCCAGAGCTACAGAGAAACCCTGTCTTGAAAAAACAAAAAAAAAAAGCACATCTTATAGCTTAGGCTTGTTCCTAACTAGGTCTTCTAACGTAAATTAGTCCACTTATATTAATCTGCACTCTATCATGTGGCATTACCTGTCTTGCTGTTGGTAGTTCAGCTTTTCATTGCACCAATCACATCTTCACACAGTGTACAATATCCCACAACATTTTCCCACTTTTGTCGAATAAAAAGGAGAGGTTTTAGCTGTCACATAGGAAAACTATATACAATAAGAACAATTATCAAGCAAGAATTACGTTCATAATGTTTAGTCCGTATGTATATGACAAACTCGAAGAAAGTACTGTGTTATCTATCCTATCTTAGTGAGTCCAACATTTTATTCCTAAACTATTTTCTTTCATAACTTGTATAACCCTCCTAAAAATATCTTTTTAGATAAACAACTTAAGCTTTGATGTTTCTCAACCTTATAAACTTTGTATTGCTTATAAGAGTTTTTTTTTTTTTCCTGAATTTGGTAACAGGGAAAAGTCTATCTAATCTTCAATCCCCATCAAACACCCAAGAAGGATATACTATTACCTGAGTAAGCAGGAAGTACAGAGCAAGCAACTTCCAAAAAATGTGAGAAATGACAGAAACAGCTGTGGTGAGGGAGAATTGTCTGCATTCTGTCAATCATGATTTAAATAAACACTGATTGGCCATTAGCCAAGAATATAGGCAGGAAATACTCTACAGGAAGTAGAGGTGAGAACAGGAGTATTCTGGGAAGCAGGAAGCTCCCTTGGCGCTCCTCCCCAGACCACAGAAGAAGCAGGATGTGACCTGCCCGCTGAAAAAGGTACTAAGCCATGTGGCTAACACAGATAAAGATAATGGGTTAATATAAGCTACAAGAGCTAATAAGAAGCCTGAGCTAATGGGCCAATCAGTTTATGACCTAACATAGACTCTCTGTGTGACTTTCTGTGGGACTTGCCGGCTGTGGGAACTGGGCAGGACAGAAACCCCAACAACAAGGCCCCTCATGTTACACAGCTGGCTACCTGAACAGTCACCCAAGGTTTTTCTGCAATGTTGGGCCATCTTAGGCCTATAGATCTAGAACATTCAACAGACTTTCTGTGAAGCAAGAATTTTGAAAGACTACTCTACCTTGTCTTGGCAAAGTTTATAAGTCACCTTGTTTTATGTCCTGATTGTCCAGTTTGTACAATATTCTGTTAGCAGTTAAGGCAAGGGCAGTCTCTTTCCCAATGGCTACCTTTGCCACGAATGAAAGCAAACTCCATATGGAGGTTCTTTGATGCTTGTCATACTCTTTTGAAATAAATTGGTGCTGCCAGGAACAGACAAGTCTCACTGTCATGAAAAACATCTTAAATGTTACATTCTGTAGGTCTCTGAAGTGTTTGTAGACCATCTGTCTATCTAAAATATATCTCTGTTTGACCTTGAAAGCATACCTAATGTGACTGCAAGTTTGACTGTTATAGATAGCTAACTACTATTCTTTTTTTTCTCCTTTCTATTACAAGAATAGCTAACTACTATTCTACATTTCTTAACTATCCTAAACAGTTTGTAATAATAGCCTTTAAAGACTAGAACTATATACATTACATTTTAAAATGAGCTGCATAGGTAAAATACCTTAAACAAGAGTGGAAAGATATATACAGTATGTTAAAAAATAACCTTAAATTTGTATCAATATACAAAAATCTATACCAATGTAAAAGTTTTAAAACTAGTAGATGCTGCCTTAGTTTGAAAGCAGGCTCAATAATCTACCAAAATAACCTCAATTTTGTATTTGTATCAATATGCAAAAATAACTTAAACAAGAATAGAACATATATATATATATATCATGTTAAAATAAAATTTCTGAAATTTGTATCAATACACAAAAATCTATACCAATACAAAATATTTTAAACTAGTAGTTGCTTTTTGGTTTCAAAGTAGACTCAATAATCTACCAAAAATAACCTTAAATTTGTTTCAATATATAAAAATATCTTAAACAAGAGTAGAAAATAAATGCAATATAACAAAAATAAGCTTAAATTTATATCAATATACAAAAATCCATACTAGTGTAAAATATTTGAAACTAGTAGTTGCTTTTTTAGTTTCAAAGTACATTCAATTCAATAATCTACCCTTTTATCCTGCCATTTCTATATCCCCTCATTTTCTTTTCAAAATGAGATCCCTGAATTTAAAATTTCCTTTGCTTAGCTTTCTCCCTGATCATGACCAACAACAACTTACAACAAACGCCCCTAAATGATGATAAAATTACATAATCCATTGAAAACCAAAACCCACCCTCCCCACCTCTTAGGAATGTGATGCACGATTAATAAAAACTCTCAGAGACTGATATTTGGGTTCAGCCTGAAGATCGGAAAAGCAAAATAGCCAGCCACTGGATCTTACCTCTATCTCAGTCCAAAATGGTGATCCTGCCTCCAGGGATCTCAGAATGAGACTGTGTCAATGAGCTGTCTTCTGTTTTATATTCCTCTGTGGAACTGGGATTAACGGCATGCACCACTGGAATTAAAGGCATGCACTGCCTGGTTTCTATGGCAACCAGTGTGATTACTGGGATTAAAGGTGAATGTTACCACTGCCTGGTCTGTAAGGCTGACCAGGGAGGCTATTTTACTCTCTGATCTTCAGGCAAGCTTTATTTATTAAAATACAAATGAAATACCACTACAGGAGTGTGAGGTTGTGTTCTCTAGACTGCTTCCTGTTCTCAGGGGGTGACAGCATCTTTAGGGGACCCTGAGAAAATTAAGATAATGGTCAAGCCCTGAAGGACCTAGCTGTACCATTTGTTGTACGGTCTCTGTATAATGGGAAAATGCAGAGCCTATCTGAAGACCTGCTTGGAGTAGTGTATGAGGCTGAACCATCTTAGCTAGCAGCTTTGAAGTTGTTCTGGATAAGAATTTTGAGGGAACTGCAACGGAGGCATTCTGAGAGGCTGGATCATCTGGATTACTTGTTTTCATGAGTGTTTAGTCCTTTTTTATCATGAAAACACACTAACTTTTAAAAGTAACATATATATATATATATATATATATATATGCATTAATATAAGTCTGGAACGTGTAGTGTGCACAAGCCAGTTAAAAATGACTTTTTGTTTTATGTTTGAGCAGGTAAAAGGCATCTGTCAACTTCATAAGTCCATTTGGACTATAATGAAACCTTTATCCATGCCATATGAAAGGATGGCATGTAGTAATAAGTCATGAGGACTCTGTAGCCAACAAGATTTACCATGTCTCATCCAGTCTCAGAGCTGTTTCCATGCAGAGGGACCAACATATGTCACCTGTCTTATAGTCTTTTCTGTTGTCCTCACTCATATCTGTAGCCAAGATTCTCAACAAAATTCAAATCTGATTTCTATTAACTTTGAAGGAATTCATAGCTTTTTATTTCCAGTGGAAACAAAGTCATAACCTCTCCCCCAATGGAACACATTTCTCAACTTCCATTCTGAAACCAAGACATCTCTAAAGTATATAGGCTGGTTTAATTCAGAAATCCCTTCCACAATTCAATGTCTTTCACAACTGCTGTTTGCTCATTAACATTCAAAAATTCGAAGTCAACAAAACACCATACAGAATGCAGATGTCCTGTCTATTTCCCATCCATACAGGATTTTTTTTTTTCGAGACAAGTTTCTCTGTAACTTTTTGGAGCCTGTCCTGGAACTAGCTCTTGTAGACCAGGTTGGCCTCGAACTCACAGAGATCCACCTGCTTCTGCCTCCTGAGTGCTGGGATTAAAGACGTGCGCCACCACTGCCCAGCCATTTATGATTTTTTCCTTTTATATTACTTTATTCTCTCTTTAAAGACTTTATTATTTTTAAACTATCTTATGACTTTATCTATAGCCATTCGCTTTTCTTTTTTTTAAGATTTATTTATTTATTATGTATACAGTGTTCTGTCTGCATGTATATCTGCAGGGCAGAAGAGGGCACCAGATCTCATTATATGGATGGTAGTGAGCCACCATGTAGTTGCTGGGAATTGAACTCAGGACCTCTGGAAGAACAGCAAATGCTCTTAACGGCTGAGCCATCTCTCCAGCCCTGTCTCTTTTCTTTCTTTAGCATCTAAACACATTTTTAAGCATACTGTATCTTTTTAGAGGTCCTCTCTATCTGGACTGGATTTTTAAACTTCTGCAGCTGAATATTTGTAACATTCTCTGGCCATGTGACTTAAACTTTAAACTGCTAAGCAGCAGCTAGGCTCTCTGCTGCATGTTTCTACTTAGCACAGGGCCTGGCAGCTGACTTCATCTCTTCAGGTGTGTGAGAGTGGAACCTCATGCCTAGGGTCCTGGCCTGGAGCTCAGGAAGGCACATCTGCCTACTCTCCCATCACCCCCTGTACCCCACTGCTCCCCATCCCCCTCCCCCCATAAACCCCATTCAAGTGCTCAGTAGCAGGACCTCTTAAAAGAGCCATGCCTCTGTACACCGCAAGCACCAAGACTACTAAGAATTTCTTTTTCTGCTTTCTCAGGTCCTATGTGGTTTTACATGCCCTCTATTGGGTGCCATATGAAGTAAGTCATTTTCTGTCCCATCAGCCAGCTTTCAAATAATGTCATGTGGAGACTTCTTATTAATTATAAAAGCTAGGCCAATAGCTTAGACTTGTTCCTAACTAGCTCTTATGTCTTAAATTAGCTTCTTTTTTTTACATTTTTTATTGATATTTATTGAGCTCTACATTTTTCTCTGCTCCCCTCCCTGCCTCTCCCCTCCCCCTTCAATCCTCCCCTAAGATCCCCATGCTCCCAATTTACTCAGGAGATCGTGTCTTTTTATACTTTCTACTTCCCATGTAGATTAGATCTATGTAAGTCTCTCTTAGTGTCCGCATTGTTGTCTAAGTTCTCTGGGATTGTGGTTTGTAGGCTGGTTTACTTTGTTTTATGTTTAAAAACCACCTATGAGTGAGTACATGTGATAATTGTCTTTCTGTGTCTGGGTTACCTCACTCAAAATAATGCTTTCTAGTTCCATCCATTTTCCTGCAAAATTCAAGCTGTCGTTATTTTTTTCTGCTGTGTAGTACTCCATTGTGTAAATGTACCACATTTTCCTTATCCATTCTTTGATCAAGGGACATTTAGGCTGTTTCCAAGTTCTGGCTATGACAAACAAAGCTGCTATGAACATAGTTGAGCACATGTCCTTGTGGCACGATTGAGCATCCTTTAGATATATACCCAAAAGTGGTATTACTGGGTCTTGTGGAAGGTTGTTTCCTAATTTTCTGAGAAATCGCCACACTGACATCCATAGGGGTTGTAACAGCTTGCATTCCCACCAGCAATGCAGAAGTGTTCCCTTTTCCCCACAACCTCTCCAGCATAAGTTGTCATTAGTGTTTTTGATCTTGGCCATTCTTACAGGTGTAAGATGGAATCTCAGAGTTGTTTTGATTTGCATTTCTCTGATGACTAAGGATGTTGAACATTTCCTTAAGTGTCTTTCAGCCATTTTAAATTCTTCTGTTGAGAGTTCTCTGTTTAGGTCTGTACTCCATTTTTTAATTGGATTATGTGTTCTTTTGGTGTCCAATTTCTTGAGTTCTTTGTATATTTTGGAGATCAGACCTCTGTCTGATGTGGGGCTAGTGAAGATCTTTCCCCATTCTGTAGGCCATCGTTTTGTCTTGTTGACCGTGTCCTTTGCTTTACAGAAGCTTTTCAGTT